>RCUC01132172.1:0-14113 GCA_003697995.1 Taxidea taxus jeffersonii | reverse complement strand
CCATCCCTCCAGCTTCTCTCTTCCAGCAACTCTCAATTTGTTTCCTAAGATTATGAGTCTCTTACTTTTAACTTTTTGAAGAACTTCCTTACTAGTTCCCTTAATGGCTGTACTAATTTTTATTCCCATCAATAGGGCTCAAGTGTGTTTTTTCCACATTCTCTCTCACACTCATTAATATTTTATTTTTGATAATAGTCATTCTAAGAAGCATGAGATCATACCTAATGATTTTTTCTGCTCTACATATGAGGTACAGGCTCAGAGAGTTGAATTCACTAATCCAAGTTTACATAGTTTACATTTTCAGTGACAGAACTAGAATTAGGTCTACTGTTGGCTCCAGCAAACTGCAACATGCTTTTGCAATAAAGCAAAGTAAACACTTCTACAAATGAATCCAAGCTGAAAGTATGTACTGATAAGTCAGATATCTCTCTAAATATCTGTATACCTGCTTTCCTATTTATCTATCAGTGCTGATTCACTACTGTGATATTTCATGAAGGCATATATAGAAGTACACAGATATAGGCACGTACAAATATACTGAACATTTTAGATCTCTGTGTAGTATAAAATCCTTAGGATCACAAGCTCTACAACCATATAAACAAATATAAACACACACTGCTTAAGTATTTAGTAAGAATGTTGATTCCTAAGTCATTAAAGCATTCTGAACTCTCTGCTGTTTGTCCTTTCTAATAGAAACTGTTGTGGAAACATTAAAAGGCATAAAAAATTTCATGTATGACATTGCAGAGATACTGTAGGGACCTATACTTGGCAAGACTCCAGAGGATTCTCCTCTCAGTAATCTGATTCATTCTAGGAAAGTCATTTCACAATACTGTAAAATCTAGATAGCTGAGAGCAATACAAAATAATTTTTGTCTATGAAAATGCAGATGAAATTATGAACAAACTTTTCAAAGAATTAAGGTAGACTTTGTAGAACCCTTAGTTTCAAGATAGTCCTGGGTGTAAAAAGATCTGATAAGTCTTCTATAGAACTCTTCCCCTACAGGGATGCCTGGGTGGCTCAGTGCTTGCTCAGCAGGAAGCCTGCTTCTCCCTCTGCCTCTGCCTGTCACTCTGTCTGCCTGTGCTCACTCTCTCTGACAAATAAGTAAATAAATAAATAACTCTTCCCCTACAGACGTGTAAAGGAATTTCCTTTTTGTAAATTTCAGCACTGAAAAATATGACAGCGCTCTTGAAAAGAGAGGAAGCAACCCAAATTTATATGGAAACTGGAGAAAAAAACTTAACATTCAGATGCTTTTAAAAGTTTAGTCTGATACACGTGCCCCTTTGGATCACTACGTTTGTATCTTTAGGATAAATACCCAGTAGTACCATTTGTGACGACATGGATGGAACTAGAGCGTATTATGCTTAGCGAAATAAGTCAACTGGAGAAAGACAACTGTCACATGATCTCCCTGATATGAGGAAGTGGAGATGCAACGGGGGTGGGGGTTAAGGTGGTAGGAAAAGAAAAAATGAAACAAGATGGGATCGGGAGGGAGACAAACCAAAAGAGACTCTTAATGTCATAAAACAAACTGAGGGTGGTGGGGGGGAGAGGGGTTGGGAGAGGGTGGTGGGGTTACATTATATGTTTAAATAAAGCTTAAAAAAATTGTAATAAACAAATAAATAAATTAAATAAAGTCCTAGAAGAACACAAGGGAGTAATCTCATTGATGTGAAACTTAGCAACATCTTACATATCTTTGTCTCCTGAAACAAGGGATACAATGGCAAAAATAAATAATTGGCACTTCATCAAAACAAAAAATTTCTGCACAACAAGGAAACAATCAACAAAAGTAAAGACAAACAATGGAATTGGAGGAGATAATTGAAAATGACTTATCTGATAAAGAGTATCCAAAAAATATAATGAACTTTTAAAGCTCAGTATCCATTAAATGAATAACTGAATTAAAAATGAGCAGAAGACATGAACGGACATTGTTTTCCAAAGAAGATATCCAGAGGGCCAACAGACATGGAAAGATGGTCAACATCACTCATCATTAGGGAAATGCAAATTAAAATCAAGATGAGATGTCCCCTCATGAATCTGAAAAATACATATTTGGTTCCCTACTAAACTGACCCTTAGGACATCTCTAAAACTCATATATAAATTATAAGAACTCTTTTCCAATCTTTCCCTGAGGAGATATTGAGCTATTAATGACTTAAATTATATTATTCAAGTCTCTGTGGACTTTCTCAGGTGAGCACACACACAAGAGAAGTGTAATGAAGAAATGCAATTATGGGAGAGGGGAGGAGTCAAGATGGCGGAGAAGTAGCAGGCTGAGAGGACATCAGGCAGCAGAAGATCAGCTAGATAGCCTATCAAACCATTCCAAACACCTACGTATCCAACAGGAGATCGAAGAGAAGAACAACAATTCTATAAACAGAAAATAGACCACTTTCTAAAAGGTAAGACCAGCGGAGAAGTGAATCCAACGCGATGGGAAGATAGACCCCGGGGGAGGGGCCAGCTCCCAGCAAGCCGCAGAACAATGGAGCACAAAATCAGGACGTTTAAAAGTCTGCTCCATGGAGGGACATCACTCCAGAGGCTAAACTGGGGTGAAGACCTCACGAGGACAGCGGGGACTCAGGTCCCGCGGGGTCACAGAAGGATCGGGGGTGTCTGAGAGTCCCAGAGCTCACAGGTATTAGAGCAGGGAAGCCAGCTGCGGAGACAGAGTCGAGGAGTGAGCTTCCAACTCGGGGTTTCCTAGAGCCGTGGTCTGTGACACAGGCCGGTGCTCTGTGCAAGGGATCCCCACAAGATCCGGGGAGACTCCGACCTGGGAGAGCTCAGGGCTCTACGGGGTTCGGAGACTGCAGATGGGACTCTGCCAGAGACAGAGACACTTGGTCACAGGCTGGGTGACCTCGGAGCACAGCCAGAAGCCAGTGAGAAGGGACTGATTACACACGATTTTTTCCAAGCGCGGCTGGAGGCTGGAGAGACGGGAGTGGTTAAGCGCTTTTCTCTAAAGGCGCACTGAAGACTGGGGCCCTGAGCTCTCGGCTCCTCAGAGCTGGAGGTTGGGAGGCTGCCATTTACATTCCCGTCCTCTGGAACTCTACAGAAAGCCTTCAAGGAACATAAGCTCCCGAAAGCGAACTTGAGAGGATTACTTAGCCCGGCCCCTGGTAAGGGGGGTGCAATTCTGCCTGGGGAAGAGACACTTGAAAATCACTACAACAGGCCCCTCCCCCAGAAGGTCAACAAGAAATCCAGCCAAGACCAAGTTCACTTAACAAGGAGAACAGTGGATTCTTATCTGGACAAAATGACAAGGTGGAAAATCTCACCACAAAAAAAAAGAACAGGAGGCAGTACCAAAGGCTAGGGACCTAATCAATGCAGACATTGCTAATATGCCATATCTGGAATTCAGGATGACGATTCTCAAGGTTCTAGCCGGGCTCGAAAAAGGCATGGAAGATATTAGAGAAACCCTGTCAGGAGAAATAAAAGCCCTTTCTGGAGAAATAAAAGAACTAAAATCAAATCAAGTTGAAATAAAAAAAAGCTATTAATGAGGTGCAATCAAAAATGGAGGCTCTTACTGCTAGGATAAATGAGGCAGAAGAAAGAATTAGTGATATAGAAGACCAAATGACAGAGAATAAAGAAGCTGAGCAAAAGAGAGACAAACAACTACTGGATCATAAGGGGAGAATTCAAGAGATGAGTGATACCATAAGACGAAACAACATTAGAATAATTGGGATTCCAGAAGAAGAAGAAAGAGAGAAAGGAGCAGAAGGTATATTGGAGAGAATTATTGGAGAGAATTTCCCTAATATAGCAAAGGGAACAAGCATCAAAATCCAGGAGGTTCAGAGAACTCCCCTCAAAATCAAAAGAAATAGGTCCACACCCCGTCATCTAATAGTAAAATTTAAAAGTTTTAGTGACAAAGAGAAAATCCTGAAAGCAGCACGGGACAAGAAGTCTGTAACATACAATGGTAAAAATATTAGATTGGCAGCAGACTTATCCACAGAGACCTGGCAGGCCAGAAAGAACTGGCATGATATATTCAGAGCACTAAACGAGAAAAACATGCAGCCAAGAATACTTTATACAGCTAAGTTATCATTGAAAATAGAAGGAGAGATAAAAAGCTTCCAGGAAAAACAAAAACTGAAAGAATTTGTAAACACCAAACCAGCTCTAGAGGAAATATTGAAAGGGGTCCTCTAAGCAAAGAGAGACCCTAAAAGTATTATCAGAAAGGAACAGAGACAATATACAGTAACAATCATCTTACAGGCAATACAATGGCACTAAATTCATATCTCTCAATAGTTACCCTAAATGTAAATGAGCTAAATGCCCCAATCAAAAGACACAGCGTTTCAGAATGGGGAAAAAAAAAAAACCATCAATATGCTGCCTACAAGAAACTCATTTTAGACCTGAAGACACTTCCAGATTGAAAGTGAGGGGGTAGAAAAAAATTTACCATGCTAATGGACATCAGAAGAAAGCTGGGGTGGCAATCCTTATATTAGATCAATTAGATTTTAAGCCAAAGGCTATAATAAGAGATGAGGAAGGACACTCTCTCATACTCAAAGGGTCTGTCCAACAAGAAGACCTAACAATTTTAAATATCTATGCCCCTAGCATGGGAGCAGCCAACTATATAGACCAATTAATAATAAAATCAAAGAAACACATTGACAAGAATACAATAATAGTTGGATACTTTAACACACCCCTCACTGAAATGGACAGATCATCCAAACAAAAGATCAACAAGGAAATAAAGGTCTTAAATGACACACTGGACCAGATGGACATCACAGATATATTCAGAACATTCCATCCCAAAGCAACAGAATACACATTCTTCTCTAGTGCCCATGGAACATTCTCCAGAATAGATCACATCCTGGGTCATAAATCAGGTCTCAACAGGTATCAAAAGATTGGGATCATTCCCTGCATATTTTCAGACCACAATGCTCTGAAGCTAGAACTCAATCACAAGAGGAAATTTGGAAAGAGCACAAATACATGGAGACACAACAGCGTCCTTCTAAAGAATGAATGGGTCAACAAGGAAATTAAAGAAGAATTGAAAAAAAAACATGGAAACAAATGATAATGAAAATACAACGGTCCAAAATCTGTGGGACACAGGAAAGGCAGTCCTGAGAGGAAAATATATAGCGATACAAGCCTATCTCAAGAAACAGAAAAGGTCTCAAATACACAACCTAACCCTACACCTAAAGGAGCTCGAGAAAGAACAACAAAGAAAGCCTAAACCCAGCAGGAGAAGAGAAATAATAAAGATCAAAGCAGAAATCAATGAAATAGAAACCAAAAAAACAATAGAACAAATCAATGAAACTAGGAGCTGGTTCTTTGAAAGAATTTATAAGATTGTTAAATCCCTGGTCAGACTTATCCAAAAGAAAAGAGAAAGGACCCAAATAAATAAAATCATGAATGAAAGCAGAGAGATCACAACCAACACCAAAGAAATACAAACAATCATAAGAACATATTATGAACAACTCTATGCCAACAAATTCGACAATCTGGAAGAAATGGATGCTTTCCTAGAGACATATAAACTGCCAAAACTGAACCAGGAAGAAATAGAAAACCTGAATAGGCCCATAACCAGTAAGGAGATTGAAACAGTCATCAAAAATCTCCAAACAAACAAAATACCAGGGCCAGATGGCTTCCCAGGGGAATTCTACCAAACATTTAAAGAAGAATTAATTCCTATTCTCCTGAAAATGTTCCAAAAAATAGAAATGGAAGGAAAACTTCCAAACTCATTTTATGAGGCCAGCATCACCTTGATCCCCAAACCAGACAAGGATCCCATCAAAAAAGAGAATTACAGACCAATATCCTTGATGAACATAGATGCGAAAATTCTCACCAAAAAACTAGCCAATAGGATCCAACAGTATGTTAAAAGGATTATTCACCACGACCAAGTGGGATTTATTCCAGGGCAGCAGGGTTGGTTCAACATCCACAAATCAATCAATGTGATACAGTACATTAACAAAAGAAAGAACAAGAACCATACGATACTCCCAATAGATGCTGAAAAAGCATTTGACAAAGTACAACATCCCTTCCTAATCAAAACTCTTCAAAGTGTAGGGATAGAGGGAACATACCTCAATATTATCAAAGCCATCTATGAAAAACCCATGGCAAGTATCATTCTCAATGGAGAAAAACTGAGAGCTTTTCCGTTAAGGTCAGGAACTCAGCAGGGATGTCCGTTATCGCCACTACTATTCAACATAGTACTAGAAGTCCTAGCCTCAGCAATCAGACAACAAAAGGAAATTAAAGGCATCCAAATCGGCAAAGAAGAAGTCAAATTATCGCTCTTTGCAGATGATATGATACTATATGTGGAAAACCCAAAAGGCTCCACTCCAAAACTCCTAGAGCTTGTACAGGAGTTCAGTAAAGTGTCAGGATATAAAATCAATGCACAGAAATCAGTTGCATTTCTTTACACCAACAACAAGACAGAAGAAAGAGAAATTAAGGAGTCAATCCCATTTACAATTACACCCAAAACCATAAGATACCTAGGAATAAACCTAACCAAAGAGGCAAAGAATCTATACTCAGAGAACTATAAAGCACTCATGAAAGAAATTGAGGAAGACACAAAGAAATGGAAAATGTTCCATGCTCATGGATTGGAAGAATAAATATTGTGAAAATGTCTATGCTACCTAAAGCTATCTACACATTTAATGCAATGCCTATCAAAATCCCATCCAATTTTTTCCAAGAAATGGAACAAATAATCCTAAAATTACATGGAACCAGAAAAGACCTCGAATAGCCAAAGGAATATTGAAAAAGAAAACCAAAGTTGGTGGCATCACAATTCCAGACTTCAAGCTCTACTACAAAGCTGTCATCATTAAGACAGTATGGTACTGGCACAAAAACAGACACATAGATCAATGGAACAGAATAGAGAGCCCAGAAATAGACCCTCAACTCTATGGTCAACTAATCTTCGACAAAGCAGGAAAGAATATCCAATGGAAAAAAGACAGCCTCTTCAACAAATGGTGTTGGGAAAATTGGACAGCCACATGCAGAAAAATGAAATTGGACCATTTCCTTACACCACACAGGAAAATAGACTCAAAATGGGTGAAGGACCTCAGTGTGAGAAAGGAATCCATAAAAATCCTTGAGGAGAACACAGGCAGCAACCTCTTTGACCTCAGCCACAGGAACTTCTTCCTAGGAACAACGCCAAAGGCAAGGGAAGCAAGGGAAAAAATGAACTATTGGGACTTCATCAAGATCAAAAGCTTTTGCACAGCAAAGGAAACAGTCAACTAAACTAAAGAACAACTGACAGAGTGGGAAAAGATATTTGCAAACGACATATCAGATAAATGGCTAGTATCCAAAATCTACAAAGAGCTTAGCAAACTCAACACCCAAAGAACAAATAATCCAATCAAGAAATGGGCAGAGGTCATGAACAGACATTTCTGCAAAGAAGACATCCAGATGGCCAACAGACACATGAAAAAGTGCTCCACATCACTGGGCATCAGAGAAATACAAATCAAAACCACAATGAGGTACCACCTCACACCAGTCAGAATGGCTAAAATGAACAAGTCAGGAAATGACAGATGCTGGCGAGGATGTGGAGAAAGGGGAACCCTCCTACACTGTTGGTGGGAATGCAAGCTGGTGCAACCACTCTGGAAAACAGCATGGAGGTTCCTCAAAAAATTGAAAATAGAGCTACCTTATGACCCAGCAATTGCACTACTGGGTATTTACCCTAAAGACACAAACGTAGTGATCCAAAGGGGCACGTGTACCCGAATGTTTATAGCAGCAATGTCCACAATAGCCAAGTTATGGAAAGAACCTAGATGTCCATCAACAGATGAATGGATAAAGAAGAGGTGGTATATATATACAATGGAATACTATGCAGCCATCAAAGGAAATGAAATCTTACCATTTGCGATGACATGGATGGAACTAGAGCATATTATGCTTAGCGAAATAAGTCAACTGGAGAAAGACAACTGTCACATGATCTCCCTGATATGAGGAAGTGGAGATGCAACGGGGGTGGGGGTTAAGGCGGTAGGAAAGAAAAAATGAAACGAGATGGGATCGGGAGGGAGACAAACCAAAAGAGACTCTTAATGTCATAAAACAAACTGAGGGTGGTGGGGGGGAGAGGGGTTGGGAGAGGGTGGTGGGGTTACATTATATGTTTAAATAAAAAAGCTTAAAGAAAAAAAAAGTCCCAGTGAACTACAAGCTGTGGTTTCTGCCTAGGCAGTGTGTGGTCCTGGGGTGTTGAGACCAGGAGACAAGGTGTTGTGACTGAACAGATGAACACAGCAACTAAAAAAGAACATGGTTACCCAGGACACAGAGCCCAGAGGAATGAGGGTTTGAGTCCCAACATGAGGTGTTTTACCAAGACTGGCAGACATGTTACCTGAGGGTGAGGAGGTTTGGAAGGTAGAAGGGGCAAGGGATGGTGGAGTGGGAGAGCAGCTCAATACCAGCTGTGACCCAGAGACAAACTGCAGTGATAAAGATTACAGCTGGTCCCTCCTTCTTCTAAGTTTATCTTCAGGAAGAGAAGCCCACCTGATCCCTGGAGGCGCTATTACCTCTACAGCTCTCCAGTAGCGGATCCACATAGAGCGAGTACACACATGTGAAGACGTACCATTCAGATCTGCTTCAAGAAAGAATTCACTAATCAGCTGCAAAGATAATCCATGGCTTTTAGCAATTTCAAGGTCCTCTGTTGCTTTTGAGGTGAGGCCACATTCTTCCTAGGACAGCCCTTCAGCCAACGAAGGAGCGAAGTGATAGCCAAGAGTAGGCTCGTCTCCTGGTGGGCCATGGCCAATGACTGAGCAAGGGGGTGGTACAAGTCCCAGTGTGGGACTTCTCTAATGGACTATCTTTGTTCCCAAGGTCCTATCAGGCCTGCAAAAACTTTGTTGGTTCTGTGTCATGGCCTGATGGCTCCCCTTGCCCTATTCTGCTTCTCCAGCTTTTCCTTGCATAGATGTTTCCCCAATAAATTCTTTGCACTCCCCCCCCCAAAAAAAAGCAATTATGAAGAAATGCAATTATGGCTGCTGCTCAGTCTTCATGAAATTATCTAAAATGTCAAGTGATGGGATAAGAATTGAGTATATACATTTGTTTGAAAAGTATTCATAGAGCTCTGCTCAGAAAAGTGACTCTCTTCATATCATGACTGTAGGACCACTGTCAGGTATCCAACCCATTGATGTTGTAAACTGGAAGATAACAAAAGTTTCATGTTCTAATATCACTTTATTTTAACTTACCACATAAGTGGTGAGCCTCCTCAGCAAGTGTTTCAAAGAATTTCATTATAATTTATTAAGAATTGCTGTTTATAAATAATTAAAATAAGCAACTGATACATTAAGTAGTCTTACTAACCAGGGGATTTCAAAAAGAAAATTTCACTTGATTGAAATAGGTCTAAAAGATCCTTTCTGTGTGTTTGTGCGTGTAGTTACAAAATGAATAAATTGCCTAACCATTTGTATACTTAAAAAACAAACCTTTCCTTCATTTTGATATTTGATTCCTTTGATATAATGATAATCATATCATTACACAATTCTGGGATGAATTGGCATTATTCCCAATAATCTACTGTGAGATAGCAGTGAAATATTGTAAAATTGATAATAGAATTAATGACTGATATTATCTATGAACTTCTTTCCTGTATTTATGATGAATAATGCTAACTGCTATACAAAGTGATACCATGTTTATGGAATTAAGGTCACTTTGAAAATATTTCTTTGTGATAAAATATATTAATATAAATTATTAATATATATGGATCCAAAAGGAATTTCAAACTTGAGAATTTATTTGTCCATTATCACATCAATATATTCTCAGAAACAATCATATTTGAAAGATAAATTGTATTTACTGGTGAAAGGAATGTACATTGTGCCCAGAGCCTGTGATGAATCCTCTGGACATGGAAAAGTAGTAGCTAAGAGGGGAATGCTTTATATTCTGTGTGTAAATGAGTTATACTACCCAGGAGTAGAGCTCTTTCCATGCAAGCATATGATGTGCTCATACATTTATTGATTCCATTGCATTAATCCTTCTGACTGGATTACCATTTATAGTAAGATGACTGTAATTTTAAGATGATCACTTTAAGAAATTATTGACTTTCTCTATGTAAGAACAAATTCAGGACCTAAGATTCCAAAACCTCAATAACAATTGTACAAAGTAGAATTTCCATTTCTTATTTGGGTATTTTGTAGTGTGTTATTTTTTTTATCTTGTTTTGAGTGTACTTTACACAACCTTACATTAGTTTCAGGTGTACAACATAGAAATCCAACAAGTTTGTATGTATGCTGTGCTCAAAATGAGTGTACCTACCATTTGTTCCCATATAAGGCAATTACAACATCATAGATTATATTCCTTATCCTGTGCCTTTTATTCATTTCCTTCTCTTTTTGTGAGGTATTTTTGCTAATAAGCACAGTGATTACAAGGTTGCCAGGGAAAGCATATTATTTATTATACACTCTTTCAATTTATATCCATCTGGGTCACCTGGGTGGCTCAGTCATTTGTGTGCCTGTCTTCAGCTCAGGCCATGACCCCAGGGATCAAGCCCTACATGAGGCTCCCTGCTTCTCCCTTTGCCTGCCACTGCCCCTGCTTGTGCTCTCTCTCTCTCTGTCAAATAAATAATAAAATATTTTTTTTAATTACATGAATCCATTCTTTCTATTAAATGATTCTTTTTCTTGACTTTATCAAAAATATAAAATTGACCTTATAAACAAGTCAAAATAGTAAAAGCTGATTTTTCTGTTTATAGGGCAATTACATATTTTCTATGTTTAATAGACATCTAGAAATAATTCAGGTATCTATGGAAATACTGGAAGCATTACAGTTATCCAGTATTTTTCTAACACAAATTATACCACATTTACTGTTTTCTGTGATTAACATCATTATTTTATCTTTAACTTTGTGTGTGTATAATTAAACTTCAAATGAAATATCTACATTTCAAATTGATGATACTTTGTAAAAACACGACAGGAATGGTACACAGAAATAATTTGGGAACTACATTGCTGATAAATCTAGGCACAACAGGTGTGGAGATGAAAACAGTTTAATAGTAACTTTCTTGATGTTTCTGGAATGATGATAAAGAATATGGTAAATGTCACACAAATTGCTCAGTGATAACTTATGCAAAGCATATGTTAAGTATCCAGCATGCATTACCTTATACAATCTTATGTTAGCTCTTGTTTTTTCTTCCAGATTTATTGAAGTATACTTGACAAATAAAAATTGTATGTATTTAAAATGTACAACTTAATGTTTTGAAATACATACATACTGTGAAATAATCATCACAATCAAACTAATTAATAACACATCAAATTACACTTTCTTTTTTTCCTTTTCTTTCTTTTCTTTCTATATTTCCTTTCCTTTCCTTTCTTATCTTTTTTCTTCTTTTTTCTTTACTTAATGATGAGATCACTTAAGATTAACTCACCTAGGGGCCTCTCTGTAGTTCAGTTGGCTAAATGACTGACTCTTAATTTCAGTTTAGGGGATGATCTCAGGGTGGTAAGATCAAGATTTGCATTGGGCTCTGCTCTGAGCATGGAATCTGCTTAAGATTCTCTCTCAGCCTCTCCATCTACCCCTCCCCACCTCCGCTCATACACACATGCTCTCTCTTTCTAAAAAAATTAACTCTAATAGAAAATATCAAGCGTATAACACAGTTTGTATCGTTAACTATATGCACATTGCTGTACATGAGATATTCAGAACTTATTCACCTTGCATAATGGAGATTTTATAGTCTTTGACCCAAATGTCCCCACATTTCCTCTTCCCATCAGCCTCTGGCAACTGCCATTTAACCCTCTGCTTCTAAGAGTTTGACCATTTTAGATATCACCCACCACTGTAATTGGGCAGTGTTTGTATTTCTGTATGTGACATTTTATTTAGTATGATGTCCTCCAGTCTCATATATGTTGTTACAATGGAAGTATTACCATTTTCAAGGCTCTTGTATATCTTCTATATTTTCTTCATCCATTCCTTTGTTGATTAACTCTTACATCGTTTACATCTTAGATATTGTGAATAATGCTGTAATAATCATAAGAGTGCACATATTATTCAAGATATGGATTTTACTTCCTTTGGGTATATATCTCTATATACCTGGGATTGCAGTATAATATTTTATTTCTATTTTTAATTACTTCAGGAACTCCCATACTCTTTAATTTAGTGGCTCTACCAGTTGACCTCTCCACCAGCAGTGCACAGGTATCCTCTTTTCTCTAAATCCTGACCAACACTTATTATCTTTAATCTTTCTTATAATAGCCATTGATCATTTAATTGTCAGGCAGGGTAGGGCATGGGAATCTTGCTACTGTCCATGCTATTAAGCTGGAAGGGAAATGTAAACCTAGTGTTCACCAGCCTCTCCATGTAGGGACAATTTCGGCAACTCCCCTACTGTTTGTGGAAAATTAAGTCCTGACACATTTATGATGATGATGAAAGAAGAATGTAACCATAAAGGAATCATCTTAAAGCATGTGGCCTACTGATACACATCTAAAACATGTTAGATGTCTCATGACTGATGACTAATTATGAGACTAATGGAAACATTTCACTGCAAGGCATTACAGAACACACACACACACACACACTGATAACTAATGACTAAGGGTCTCCTGACTAATCTTTACTAGATAATAAAGGGCAACCTCATACTAACAATAGCCAGACCTCAAAAATGCTTGCAAAGTTCATTTTCAACACACAAGTTCCTTAGAGACTTAGATATCCTTAAACAAACTAAATAACAATATATGATCATTCACTTCTCACAATCACAAGTGCAACCTTTTTTGGCTGTCCCTGTGTTTAATAAAAGTACATTTTTGCACAGGAAATGTTTCAAGAATTCTTCCTTGACCATTTGCCTGACCTCACATCATTATTAATTCTATTTGTACTCTTAAGTTGTGGGTTTTCTCTGTGCCCCAGGGAAGACAAATCTGTTCAATGTCCCTTAGTAGTATTCCTGTCCATTGCATTTCTCAGCATGGGGGGTACTTTTGTTACCAAGTCTCCATTGCTTTTTCCATTCAGTATACGGTCTACCTTTTGAAGTACAGATGCTGTTGTCTCAACCCTCAGTTCTTCAGTAAGTATTGATCTCTGTATAAGTTCAGATTTGGTGTGGAGACGGGGAGTTTAGTTCAGTCTCCCTGCCTCTCTCTACTGGAACAGAACTTGAGGCTTTTTTTCTTCCAAATAAGTTTAATTGTGGATTTCAGAAAAACTGGCAGAAGAGGAGGAACCTAAGTTCACCTATTCCCATGGATACAACTAGATAACACTCATATCAATGAAAATAACCCACAAAATGACCCAAACACTAGCAACACCAATCTCACAACTACATGTAGAGAAGAGGCCACATCAAAGAAAGTTGGGGGAGGGGGCAAAGATACTGTCAGGGACTAAAAAGACCTATAGGACTGTGGGAGTGAAGGGCACAACAGGCACTAAGAGGGGACAGAAATAGATCTACACACTGAGCAGCCCACACAGGTCATACAAAAACCTCATGATATTTGGCTTTGGAAAACCAAGGTGCCACATTTTTCGGTTCTTAACCAGCAGGACTTAAACTTGAACTTTCTCAGTGGAATCAGTGCTGGGAGAGCAAGTAGGGTGACAGGAAGCTAATTCTCTGCCCTTGAAGAGAAAACACGACAGCCCAAAGAGATACAGTACAAGAGAAGCTCTTTGCAAAAGATTTGGGCCATATGGAAGGAATTTTAATTTATTGGTCTCAGAGCGTATGCTGAAGGGACTAAAATCCATGGGAAACTTCTCCAAGGGCACACACACGTGCACACACACACACACACACACACACACACA
>ML102029.1:293399-339329 GCA_003697995.1 Taxidea taxus jeffersonii | reverse complement strand
TTAACCCCCACCCCCGTTGCATCTCCCTGATATGAGGAAGTGGAGATGCAACGGGGGTGGGGGTTAATGTGGTAGGAAAAGAAAAAATGAAACAAGATGGGATCGGGAGGGAGACAAACCAAAAGAGACTCTTAATGTCATAAAACAAACTGAGGGAGGTGAGGGGGGAGAGGGGTTGGGAGAGGGTGGTGGGGTCACATTATATGTTTAAATAAAAAAAGCTTAAATAAAAATTTAAAAAAAACCACACACACACACAAAAAGGCATTTGAAAGTTTGGGGGTGGATGAAACCTAATTCAAACTGTAGCTCTGCCAATTGCCAGTTTTAAGGCCTTGGCATTTTACTTAGCCTTCAGACCCTCAGTTTACCCATCTCTATAATGAGAGAGATATTACCCCCTTCATGGCTGTATTTGCATGTATTAAACAGAATGACTTATATAATGTGCCCATACATGGACTACACTATGTGGCAGAGTAAATTCCCCAATTAATAGTAACTTACTATTATTGATATAGTAGTCAATAGGTGATAGTCAATAGTCAATGATAGGTGATTTTCTGGGAGGATATAAACTTCATCACTTCTTTCAGAAATGCAAGATTTGCATTTTTTCCCTATTTTTCCCACCTTCTAACCCTGGTTAGTAATGCTGAGCATTCATCTCATGTATCCATTGGCCATCCGTATGTCTTCTTTAGAAAAATATCTATTCAGGTCCTCTGCCCATTTTTTTAATTGGAAATTTTTTTGGTGTAGAGTTGTATAAATTTTTTATATATTTTGGATATTAACCCTTATGGATATATCATTTGGAAATATCTCCTCCCACTCAATAAATTGCCTTTTTGATTTGTTGATAGTTTTTTTCACTGTGTAAAAGTTTTTTTATTTTGGTGTAGTCCCAATAGTTTAATTTTGCTTTTGTTTCTCTTGCTACAGGAGACATACCAAGGAAAATGTTTCTATGGCTAGTATCAAAGAAATTACTTCCTATATTTTCTTCAAAGAATTTTATGGCTTCAAATTTCACATTTAGGGCTTTAATCCAGTTTGAGTTTATTTATTTTTTTAAGAGATTTATTTATTTGTTTTAGTGAGAGAGTGCACGCAAACGAAAGAGTGAATGAGCAAGCTTGAGTGTGGGAGGGGTAGAGGGAGAGAATCTTAAACAGACTCCCCACTGAGTGAAGAGCCCAATGTGGGCTCAATCTCATGACCCCAAGATCATGACTTAAGCTGAAACCAAGAGTTGGATGTTTAACTGATTGAGCCCCCCAGGCTCCCCAGAGTTTATTTTTGTGGATGGTAAAAGAAAGTGGTCCAGTTTCATTCTTTTGCATGCATCTGTCCAGTTTTCTCAACACCATTTGTTGAAGAAACTGTCTTTTCCTTATTGTGTATTCTTGCCTCCTTAGTCATAGATTAATTGAACATAAAATTGTGAGTTTATTTCTGACTCTCTGTTCTGTTTCATTGATCTATGTGTCTATTTTTTGTCCTGGTACCATACTATTTTGATTACTATAGCTTTGTAGTTCATCTTGAAGTCTGGAATTGTGATACCTCCAGCTTTGTTCTTATTTCTTAAAACTCGCTCTGGCTCTTTGAGGTCTTTTGTGGTTCTATATAAATTTTAGTATTATTTGATCCACTTCTGCAAAAATGTCTTGGTATTTTGATAGGGACTGTATTGCTCTGGGTACTATGGACATCTTTACAATATTAATTCTTCCAGTCCATGAGCATGGGATGTCTTTCCATTTGCTTGTGTCATCTTCAAATCTTTCATCAGTGTTTTATAGTTTTCAGAGTACAGGTCTTCCACCTCCTTAGTTAAGTGTATTCTGAGGTATTTTATTATTTTTGGAGCAAATGTAAATAAAATTGTTTTCTTGATTGCTCTTTCTACTGCTTTGTTATTAGTGTATAGAAACACTACTGATTTCTGATTTTTGTAACTTTTCTGCCTTCACTTATTACTTTAAATAGTTTTTTGGTGGACTCTAGGATTTTCTATATATAGTATATCATTTGCAAATAGCAAAAACTTAACTTCTTCCTTACCAATATGGATGCCTCTTATTTCTTTTTCTTTTCTGATTGCTGTGGCAGGGACTTCCAGTATTATGTTTAACAAAAGGGTGAGAGTGAACATCCTTATCTTGTTCCTGATTTTATAGGAAAAACTTTCAGCTTTTTATCATCGAGTATGATGTTAGTAGTGGGTTTTTTATATATGGCCTTTATTATGTTGAGGTATGTTTCCTCTAAACCCACTTTATTCATAGTTGAATTTTGGATGTTGAATTTTGCTCAATGCTTTTCCACATCTATTGAGATGATCATATGATTTTTATTTTTTGTTTTGTTGATACAGTGTATAATGTTGATTGATTTGCAAATCAACTGAACTATCTTTGTATCCCTAGAATAAATTCCATTTGAACATGGTAAATGGTCCTTCTAATGTATTATTGAATGTGGTTTTCTAATATTTCAATTGAAGATCTTTATATCTATGTTCATCAGCAATATTGGCTTGTAGTTTGGGGGTTTCTTTTTGTATAGTGTCTTTGGTTTTTGCTTCTAAGATTTTGCTAGTAAATCAAGGTTAGAATTCTGCTATGTTGCTAACTTCCATTCACTTTGTGTTCATCTTTTAAGCTTTTGCTTTTGTTAAAATCTTGATAGGCAAATAAAAGTTATAGGCCCATTTTTGTTCCAGTCCCTAGGGAAGACAAAAAAATGCTAAAAGAAACAAATGATATTAAAAATTGCCTTTTGGGGACGCCTGGGTGGCTCAGTTGGTTACGCGACTGCCTTCGGCCCGGGTCATGATCCCAGCATCCTGGGATCGAGTCCCACATCGGGCTCCTTGCTCGGCAGGGAGCCTGCTTCTCCCTCTGCCTCTGCCTGCCTCTCTGTCTGCCTGTGCTCTCTTTCTCTCTATCTCTAACAAATAAATAAATAAAATCTTTAATTTTTTTTTATTTTTTTATTTATTTGTCAGATAGAGAGAGAGCACAGGAGCGAGCTTCCTTTTAGAAGCAGCAAAGTTTCCTGGAAAAAAAGTGAGCCCATACTCAAATCCCCATTATTTAAAGTTACAGTAAAAATTCCCTGTCATTTCAAATATACAGATAATATGATCTTCCTATTCTGACTCCTTCATATTACTAAAGATGGCCATATTACTGATATGACCGCTAGGTGAATAATCAAGATGGTTACCAAAATTATTACTGGAATAATTAAAAAATATTTGTTATGCTAGAATTCTAAAACATCTCCCCCATCATCCATTTATACTCACAGTTTCTACTACTGCACAGCATTGTATTCCCACACTATTTCTGAATTAAATTTTACTGACAGTGTTTTAATAAGAGAGTAAAATTTATCTGCTTCTAATGTAATTTTGGAGGGCTTACTGTGTTCTTAAATGTGTTATTTTATAAGACAGCATGGGCCAATCTCCTGTATAAATGCAAGCCTGAAATCATCTTAAAAGCTAATTGGAAAATATAGTTTGCTTTAAAACAATTTTTTGAAATAATCATTCATTATACCAAGTCAGCATAGGCTTATTTTATTATCTTTTTCTAAGTGAAGAATAATTATATACTGCTAATTTATTTTACTGAAGATTTTATCTATGTCCCAAGAACTCTGTTGTGTCACATTTGGGAATGAATGGAAACGTTACAGAATTAACATTTTTTTCAGAATTATAATTTTAAAAATTTATATAGGTCAGTAGTCAAATAAACAAAGATCTTTGTTCCTATTACCAAATAAGTTTTCTGAAAGCCATTTGCCACCTCCTTTCCTGAGTTTATCAACGAACTGGGAAGCAGCAGGCTTCTTAAGCTGAACTAGTGCTGACTACATGGCTGTTGAGATAGTCAATTGTATGACTGTTTCCTTTTCAATGTCAGTTAATCTAGTCTAGTTTGCAATACTAATTTAGTGGTTAATCTATCCTGCTTTTGGCATTATGCATAAAATATTAAATAATAATTAACTTCATTTTATGAGCCAAAATATCGCCAAGTGTGGGTAAGATATAGTTAAATGACTCATATTACTTTTATTTTACAAAGACATAAAGCTAGAGAACCAGGTCATGACAGCTCAGCTCTTTCTGACAATGCCCTGTCTCATCACTGACAGTGTCTCAAGCACACACATTTTATCAAGTTCACTGCAGTCATTTGTTTACTTTTCTCCTCAATAATTCATTGGTATTATGTGGATGTGAGAAGATTGTAGATTTAATATTTCTGGTTCAATTCATTTGAAGATCCATATGTAAGGCATCATTTCATGATGTACAAAAAATCAAAACAGCTATAAAAATAATTTAACAATTGCAGGTTTCTTCTGTGATTTGTTAATCCTCTATCTCATGGGCCCTGGTAGTATGCCAAGTATTCATGAGAATCAGGATTGTGTTGATTACAAGTTGTATGGAATTTTATATTCCCAGTCAGGGGTGGTTGTGAGGTTTTACATTATTCACACTCATCTTAATTCAAGATGTGTTTATCTGTTGGTATTTCCTTATTTTTCTATTTTAAGGGTGACCCCCTACTATTGGCATATAAACAAGACACTTAATCTGTAGTTTTCATCCATAACAATTTTACTGACATTTTCCTCTTACATGAGAATTATTTCAAGATTGAACAGCACGTGTAAAATTTGTTGACCTAATGGGGGAGGAATTCACACAGGCAGGGCCAGCATGAACTCTTGTATAATCCATATAAGTTGAGAGCTGGGTAATGATGGTTCTGCTCCCAACTTTGCTGACAGCTTTATTCCAAGCAGGCCACTGAATTAGCCCGTGCATGTGATCCCTTTATTTTGTCAACGAATATTTGCTGACTGTTCATACTAGTATAAAGCCACAAACAAAATGAGATCCTTAACCTCATAGAACTTTTGTTACATTGAAGGGAAACAAGCAAATAAATAGGTAACAAATAAAAAATTAAAATAAATAAATAGTAGTACATCAAACAGTGATGAGTGCAATGGAAAAAATTGTAGCAAGGAGTTGGAGAGCATTGGGAGAGTGGGGGTGTGATGGTAAGAGGAGCAATTCTCAGCAAAGTGGCAAGAGGTGCAATTTCAGCAAAGTGCTATTCAGCGAAACATCACCAAGATCTGTGAGGATATAAGACTCCAGGAGATGAGGGAGACCTGGACATCTGTTGGTGTTTCCAATTTATTTATGCCTTTAGCAAGCATTTATTGACACCTACAATGTGCCAGGTGCATAGTTTGATGCTGGGGATGTAGAGGTGAATAAAATAAAATTCTGCTTTCAAGGAACTCAGCATAATAGGGAAAGAGACATGAAAATAATTAAATTGTTGTACAGTGTGATCAGTTTACAAATTGTGGGGGTAGCAGAGACACAGAGGAAGAACTCTTTCCGTGGGGCACTATTAGAGAAGTCTACTCCCAGGGAGGTAACAGTGAATTGATTTTAGAGGATGAAGAGAAGTTTGCCTTGTACAAAAGGTGGAATAGGAAGGCATCTCAGGTCGAGTAACATACTAGATCTATCATATATTAGGGGAACGACAACTTTAATTTTACTAGGATATAAAATGGGGAGAGAACAAACATATTTTAGGGAATTTTAAGAAGTAAAATTAGCAGCACTTACTGATTAATTGCATATGAATGCTGAGGTTGAGGGTGAGGCAAAGGTTTTGGGGCTTGGGACTTGGGTAGATAGTGTTACCACCAAGAAGTCATGTATATCAAAGGGGAATGGAGGCTGTGGTGGTGGTGGGGATGGGGGTTGAGTTAATATTGGCATCATGTCTTTATCTGGTTCAAGAAGCGCGTGACAGTACTATTCCTTTCAGAGGAGTTAAGAACATTTTATTTTCTTCTTTAAGAGATGACATGAATTATACTTTCATCGAGTAGTTTGCTAGTAAACTGGCTCCCTGAAAAAGCCAAACTGCTGACTTCTGCATGGGTTGCCTGCATTTCCCTATGATGATCTGTAGCTCCTACCAGCCTTCTCCCTAGGGCTTTCTCTAAGTTCCAATAATTGCCCCTTGCCTTGTTCCTCAACATTGGGTGCTAACAGAACCTGTCCCAGCATAGTACACTACCCCTTTTTGGTTTTCCTAAACCTTGCCAGCACCTTTGTTAAGTGGTCCTTTCATTCAACGCTCTGCAAGGATCTTACTTCAGTGGGCCATTTCTTTCCTGCTGGAACCATGGCTATTACATATAAAAAATAAGACAGACATAGTCCTTGTTTTAACAGAGCTTCAGACCCCCTGAACTCCCTGACATTTCCCATTATTTCTCTTCTGATGTGGGACAATGCCATACAAACATTCTCTTGTACACTTTTCCATCTCCATGTCTAGTGAAGCTGGAGACCAAAGAAACCTCTTTCCTACCTCTGTCATACCCCATCTAAACCACAGCTCTTATGGTCTCTTGAGGCCATCAAAATGTCCTGGCATAGGAAGTTGATACTGTTGGTTCATCGAAGAGAAAACAAGCCATCTGTTACTTTTGTGTTTTCCAGCAGTGGTGATGAAGTCATGCTCCTGTGTCATTTGTGGATTTATTCCTGTGTTACCTGTGGCTCATGTTTATGAAAGTAGGCCAGCTAGGTGACACATTTTGGAACACTGGGCTGGAGTCGTAGTATCTGACTATGAGATCTTTTTTTTTCTTTAGGTTTCAGTTTCTTCACAAGGCAAAAGGAGGAAATAGGTATCAGTTAACTTGCAAGACTTTTCCAGCATTAGTATTCTTTTCATGACAAAGGTCTGCTGCTCTGGGAGCCGCCTGTGACTATGACTTTGTGAGCATTGTCCACTGAACAGCTCAGCCTAACAAAGAAAATTTAGGAATGTGTTTTTTAAAAATGATTGTATGAGTTTTGTTAGTGAATACATCTAACTCCATAGCATATTTCTGACCAAGTGATATATCAAAGAAAAATGTATTAGTTACCTACCACTGCTTAACAAATTACCACAAATTTCACAGCTTACAATAGTGCACATCTAGCTTTTCCTGTGTTTAGCAGAGCCATAGTTTATGGTCCCAAGAAGCATCCAAAGCATGTAACAGTTCCAAAGCATAGGTTGCTGGATAAACTGGGTGGGTGTGTTTGCCCTTCATGAATCAACTGGTCCCTATAAGCTGAAAGAATGTCTCCCTCTCATCATTTCCTTAAGGAACAGACTTAAGTATGCCCTAACAGGAGATGAAGTAAAGAAGAACTGTATACAGCATTTATACAGCCCATATTGATATATAACTTATCCTGCTGGTTTTATGGAAGTCATCAGCATTGACAAGACTGGGAAGAATTTCCATTTGATCTGTGACACCAAGGGTTGCTTTGCTATTCATAGGATTACACCTGAGGAGGCCAAGTATAAACTGTGTAAAGTGAGAAAGGTCTTTGCAGGTTGTGGGGGGAAGGAAAACCTCATCTGATGACCTGTGATGCTTGCATTACCCACTATTCTGAACCCCTCCCTTATCAAGGTGAATGACACATTCAGACTAATTTGGAAAGATTACTAATTTCATCAAGTTTGACACTATTAATCTGTTAGATCAGAGGTGCTAACTTGGGAAGAATTGGTGTGATCCCTAACAGAGAGAGACACCCTGGTTCTTTTGATGTAGTTCATGTGGAAGATGCCGATAGCAACAGCTTTGCCCTTCAGCTCTCCAACATTTTTGTTGTTGACAAAGGCAGCGAACCATAGATTTCTCTTCCCTGTGGAAAGAATATCTGCCTCACCATTGCTGAAGAGAAAGACAAGAGACTACTGGCCAAACAAGGCAGTAGATAAAGGGTCTCTAGGTGACATGATTGGAAGTCTTTATACTTAATTAAAGATAATACAGCATGATTAAATAAATAAACAAATAAACAAATAAATGGAACCATACACATCTATTATCCCATAGTTTCTGTGGATCTTCAATCTGGGAATGACTTTTGTGGTTTCTTCTTTAGGGTCTGTCATATGGGTACGACCAAGGTATTAGCCAGGGTTGGGATCTGAACTGAATCATGTTGGAAGAATTTTAGTTCCTCAAGAGTTGTTGGATTGAGGGTCTGTTTCTAGCCAGCTTTTGGCCAGAGGCTACTCTTAAGCCCTTACCATCATGTGGGTCCCACAATATGGCAACTTGCTTCATCAAATCCAATAAGGGAGAGAGTCTGCTAGCATTAGAGAAGTCATAATTTTATGTACCCTAATGATGGATGTGACATCCCATTACCTTGTATTAGTTGCAAGCAAGTCTCTAGGCTGACTGATTCAAGGGGAAGGAGAGGCTTATGCAAAGCCTGAATATTAGGAGGTGGGGGGTCATTGAGACCATCTTAGAGTCTGCCTGCCACAGAGATTCTTTTTTACTTTTTTTAATGGTAAAAGAATTTTAAATCCTAAGCTCTTCTAATATATTTAAAGTTTAGTTTATGTGCCAAAAATAAAAAGTGACAACTACATGCAATGTGAGATTCTGAATAGAGATCTTGGGAATATTTGAATTACTTGTTCAGTAATTTTAACATTATGTGTTTATCAGAACCTTTTTTGCAGATAACATTTATAAATTTGGGGAGAAATCAGAAGATGTTGGTCAAAGGGCACAGTAAAGACAAAAAAACCTGTAATTTTTTTTGTAAATAAAGCAAACAATTTTAGTAGATAAATTCACTAAAATTATCTAAGTATATACAATGGAATATTACTCAGCCATGGAAAAGAGCGAAATCTTGCTATATGCAATGATGTGGATGATGTTGAACTAGAGGGTACTAGGTTAAGCGAAATCAGTCAGTCAGTGAAAGAAAAATACTGTATGACTTCTTTCACTCATATGTGGAATTTAAGAAACAAAACAGGTGAACAAAGGGGCGGGAAGGAAAAATAAAATACAATAAAAATCAGAAAGGGAGTCAAACTATAAGAGACTCTTAACTCTAGGATAAAACACTGTGGGTTGCTAGAGGGGAGGTGGGTAGGAGATGAGGTAATTGAGTGATAGGCAATAAAGAGGGCACTTGATAGAATGAGTCCTGGGTGTTATATGCAACTGATGAACCACAAAATTATACCTCTGAAACTATTAATACAGTATATGTTAACTAAAATGAATTTAAATAAAAATTTTTTACAAAGTCACGTAGGTAAAATCTACCACTTTTTTTGGTTGGTTATTTTAGAATGTCCTTTCTGGCAAAAATACCATAAAAGCTTCACTATCACTGTATACTAGAATTATTTATATATCTATTTATATGTATTTGTTTCAACGAATACAGAGATGATGTAACAGTACTCTACTTGAACTTCCATTGAAATGTGTTAGGAACTTCTAACACCAAATACACTTCACACATCAATTTAAAATAATCACCAGTTCTAAAATAGTATTCTGATAGCCGAATCCAACTCTTTCCTTGTGCGGAGCGCTGTTTTCAGATGTCAGTCAGCTTGCTGCTTGGATATAGACACTCATGTTCCAAAATAGTGTGGTCTGTCTCACCACACTGTTCCATGTGATGAAAAGCCAAATACTTCAACCCCTCATAGGCAGTTGGATTTCATGCAAAGCAAGAACAAGTGGCTCCTCGTTTTGCTCACTGTTTAAAAGGGCTGCTTGTTATAAATACTCTATCACTATTTCACATGTCCTGGTCCAGCAATTTGAAGCTTATGGGTCTCGGTTGGTTACACCTCTTATGAGAGCTATTTGGAAACACTCTAGACATTTTTCTTAGGTCCTATTTTTAGGATGGAAGGCCTAATGGTATTTTAATGTCTCTATATATTCCCAGAACAAATCTCAAGAAAAAACGTCTGTTACCTTTTGAAATTTAGCAAAGCTGGTAGGATTATCAGAGCTCCTCTGAGAAGTACTGTATTAAAGAATGAATCCTGATTTACAGAATGTTACTGGTAAAAGAACCACAGAAAATCAGCCTTTTCAAACCCCTCACTTTTCTTTCTTTTTTTTTTTTAAAGATTTTATTTATTTATTTATTTATTTGACAGATATCACAAGCAGGTAGAGAAGCAGGCAGAGAGAAAGGAGGAAGCAGGCTCCCTGCTCAGCAGAGATCCCAGGACCCTGGCATCATGACCTGAGCCGAAGGCAGAGGCTTTAACCCACTGAGTCACCCAGGCGCCCCAAACCCCTCACTTTTCAAATGAGGAAATTGTGAGTCTTGGTTTGAGTGAACTGTTGGCCCAAGATTAGACAGTGAGAAGTATGGGAGTTTTAGAATGGTAGACATGTGTTTTCCTGCAGAAGATGTCAGTAGTGAGAGTCAATGACAATTTCTGAGATAAGACTCAGCTTTAGAACATGAAAATTGTTTACTGGGCCCTTGTGTGAAACTTTATTACTCTTATAGAAGATTCTGAGAGGGGCGCCTGGATGGCTCAGTGGGTTAAAGCCGCTGCCTTCGGCTCGGGTCATGATCCCAGGGTCGTGGGATCGAGCCCCATATCGGGCTCTCTGCTCTGCGGACAGCCTGCTTCCTCCTCTCTCTCTCTCTGCCTCTCTGCCTACTTGTGATCTCTGTCTGTCAAATAAATAAATAAAATCTTAAAAAAAAAAATAAAAAAGAAGATTCTGAGAAAAGATGTAGAGTTATCCAAAAATATATGGCTTGGTAAGTGAGGAAAGGTCCAGAAATCTCTTGGGAAAATTGGGCCCTGTGTGTAGACAGCTTCTCAAGGATCTTCCCCTGCACCCCCCTACTCCCACCGACTATGTTAGATGAATGTTTCCACTGTAATGGCACTTGACATTCCATCAATTAGAGATTCCTTTGCTCCAGCAAATAATCTTCTAATGATGCAAAAACCTTTGGGAGGGTTAAGTGTCCATCTGTTATTATGAATTACTCTGTGTTATTTTCATCTTTCTTTTTCTTTGGCAACCTAATTGGGATCTGATCACTTGGGGAATGTAGCTTTGATTGTAGGAAGGGAAGAAAATGCTTATGAACTAGGAATACTCTGGTAGAGATGGCCATCTAAGTGGGGTTGCTGGAGTGGGGGTGGCCGGGATGGTGTCAGAAACAGGGACCCAGGTCAGGGACTAGAAGGCAAAGGAAGAATGCCGAAAACAAATCCAGATTGCTTGTAGCTTTACTCTGGGCTATCTCACACATAAAAAAAAAAGAGAGAGAGAGAGAGAGAAGTGAGAAGTGACTTTATCCTTCCTTGGTGTTCCTTAGCCCATTTGGCAAATACTGATTCATTGCTGGTTAACTAGGAGTTTGTGGAATGAAGGGAGAACCCAACCTTGTGTATACGGTTGGTCCACTCAGAAAGTGCATGCAAGCATGCCTTGTTTAATTGCACTTTGCCTTATTGTGCTTCACATGTGTTGCATTTTTTATAAATTGGAGGTCAGCGGCAACCCTGTGTCGAGCAAGTCTATGGGTGCCATGTTCCAACAGCCTTTGCTCCCTTCACATCTCTGTGTTGCATTTTGGTAATTCTTGCAGTATTTCAAACCTTTTCATTAGTATTATATTTGCTTTGATGATCTTTAATCAGTGATCTTTGATGTGCTATTGTAATTGGTTTGGAGTGCCGTGAACTGCACTCATATGAGAGGGTGAACTTAATTGGTAAGTGCTGGTCCTTCCCCTGGCTGTTCTCCTGTCAATCTCCCTCCCTTCAGTCCCTTTGATTCCCTAAGACACAACAATGTTAAAATTAGGCCAATTAATAACCTTGTAATGACCTCTAAGTATTCTAGTGAAAGGAAGAGTTGCATGTTTCTCACTTTAAATAAAAAACTAGAAATGATTAAGCTTAGTAAGGAAGGTGTGTCAAAAGCCAAGATAGGCCAAAAGCTAGGCCTCTTGTGCCAAACCCCGAAAATTGTGAATGCAAAGAAAAAGTTCTAAGGAAATTAAAAGTGCTACTTCAGTGAACACATGCATGATAAGAGAGCAGAACAGCCTTGTTGATATGGAGACCGTTTGAGTAGCCTGGACAGAAGATCAAACCAGCCACAACATTGCCTTAACCCAATGCCTAATCCTGAAGCTTAAAGCAGGACCCTAACTCTCTTCAATTCTGTGAGGACAGAGAAGTGAAAAAGCTGCCAAAGAAAAGTCTGAAGCTATCAAAGGTTGGCTCATGGGGTTTAAGAAAAGAAGTCTTCTCTAGAACATAAAATATGGGTGAAGAAGCCAGTGCTGATGGAGAAGCTGCAGCGAGTGTCCCCAGAAGATTCAGATAAATAATTAATCAAGGTGGCCACACTGAACAACAGATTTTCAATGTGGATGAAACGGCCTCCTCTTGGAAGATGCCACTAGGGGCTTTCTGAGCTAGAGAGAAGTCAATGCCTGGCTTCAGAGCTTCAAAGGACAGGCTGACCCTCCTGTTAGGGGCTAATGCAGCTGGTGACTTTGAGCTGAAGCCACAGTTCATATGCCTTTCCAGGATCCCTAGGGCCCTTAATAATTACACCAAATCTATTCTGCGTGTACTCTATAAATGGAACAACAAAGCCTTGATACTAGCACATCTATTTACAACCATGATTTACCAAATATTTTAAGCCAGATCTACTGCTCAGAAAAAAAAAAAGATTCCTTTCAAAATATTGCTGCTCATTAACAATGCAACTGGTCACCCAAGAGCTCTGATGGAGATGGACAATGAGATTAATGTGGTTTTTGTGCCTGCTGACACAACACTCATTCTTTAACCCATGGATCAAGGAGTCATCTCAACTTTCAAGTCTTACAGTTTAAGAAATACGTTTTCTAAGGTGGTAATTGTCATAGGTGGTGTTTCCTTTGATGGATCTGGATCTGGGGAAAAAAAATTGAAAACTTCTGGACAGGATTAACCATTGAAATTCCTTTAAGAACATTTGTGATTCATGGGATGAGATCAAAATATTAACATTATCAGGATTTTGAAAAGAAGTGGGTTCCAAACCTCACAGAGGACTTTGAGGGGTTCCAGACTTCAGTGGAGGGAGGAACAGCAGGTGTAGCAGAAATCACAGGAGAACTAGAATGAGAAGTGGAGCTTGAAGACATGACTGAATTGCTACAATCTCATGATTCAACTTGAACAGATGAGGAATTGCTTCTCAAGGATCAACAAAAAAAGTGGTTTATTGAGACGGGATCTATTCCTGTGAAGATGCTGGGAAAATTGTTGAAATGACAGCAAAGGATTTAGAATGTTACGTAAACTTAATTTATAAGGCCACAGCAGGGTTCGAGAGGATGGACACCAATTTTGAAAGTTGAACTGTGGGGAAGATGGTATCAAACAGCATCCCAGTTACAGAGAAATTGTTTATGGGAAGAATCAAAGGATGCAGCAAACTTCTCTGTTGTCTTATTTTTATTTTTTAAATTTTTTATTTTTTTATAAACATATAATGTAACCCTTCCACCCTCTCCCAACACCCTCCCCCTCACCCCCCTCAATTTGTTTTGACAATAAGAGTCACTTTAGGTTTGTCTCCCTCCCGATCCCATCTTCTTTCATTTATTCTTTTCCTACCCCCTTAACCCCCACCCCTGTTGCATCTCCACTTCCTCATATCAGGGAGATCATATGATAGTTATTTTTCTCCGATTGACTTATTTCCCTAAGCATGATATCCTCTAGTTCCATCCATGTCATCGCAAATGGCAAGATTTCAATTCTTTTGATGGCTGCATCGTATTCCATTGTATATATATACCACCTCTTTATCCATTCATCTGTTGATGGACATCTAGGTTCTTTCCATAATTTGGCTATTGTGGACATTGCTGCTATAAACATTCGGGTGCATGTGCCCCTGCGGATCACTACGTTTGTATCTTTAGGGTAAATACCCAGTAGTGCAATTGCTGGGTCATAAGGTAGCTCTATTTTCAATTTTTTGAGGAACCTCCATGCTGTTTTCCAGAGTGGTTGCACCAGCTTGCATTCCCACCAACAGTGGAGGAGGGATCCCCTTTCTCCACATCTTCGCCAGCATCTGTCATTTCCTGACTTGTTAATTTTAGCCATTCTGACTGGTGTGAGGTGGTATCTCATTATGGTTTTGATTTGTATTTCCCTGATGCCCAGTGATGTTGAGCACTTTTTCATGTGTCTGTTGGCCATCTGCATGTCTTCTTTGCAGAAATGTCTGTTCGTGTCCTCTGCCCATTTCTTGATTGGATTATTTGCTCTTTGGGTGTTGAGTTTGCTGAGCTCTCTATAGATTTCAGTTGTCTTTTGGTTTTGTTAACTGTTTCCTTTGCTGTGCAAAAGCTTTTGATCTTGATGATGTCCCAATAGTTCATTTTTGCCCTTGCTTCCCTTGCCTTTGGCGTTGTTCCTAGGAAGAAGTTGCTGTGGCTGAGATCGAAGAGGTTGCTGCCTGTGTTCTCCTCGAGGATTTTGATGGATTCCTTTCTCACATTGAGGTCCTTCATCCATTTTGAGTCTATTTTCATTTGTGGTGCAAGGAAAGGGTCGAATTTCATTTTTCTGCATGTGGCTGAACAATTATCCCAACACCATTTGTTGAAGAGGCTGTCCTTTTTCCATTGGACATTCTTTCCTGCTTTGTCGAAGATTAGTTGACCTTAGAGTTGAGGGTCTATTTCTGGGCTCTCTATTCTGTTCTATTGACCTATGTGTCTATTTTTGTGCCAGTACTATACTGTCTTGATGATGACAGCTTTGTAATAGAGATTGAAGTGTGGAATTGTGATGCTACCAGCTTTGGCTTTCTTTTTCAATATTCCTTTGGCTATTCGAGGTCTTTTCTGGTTCCATATAAATTTTAAGATCATTTGTTCCATTTCTTTGAAAAAATTGGATGGGATTTTGATAGGCATTGCATTAAATGTGTAGATAGCTTTAGGTAGCATAGACATTTTCACAATATTTGTTCTTCCAATCCATGAGCATGGGACATTTTTCCATTTCTTTGTGTCTTCCTCAATTTCTTTTATGAGTACTTTATAGTTCTCTGAGTATAGATTCTTTGCCTCTTTGGTTAGGTTTATTCCTAGGTATCTTATGGCTTTGGGTGCAATTGTAAATGGGATCAACTCCTTAATTTCTCTTTCTTCTGTCTTATTGTTGGTGTAGAGAAATGCAACTGATTTCTGTGCATTGATTTTATATCCTGACACTTTACTGAATTCCTGTACAAGCTCTAGCAGTTTTGGAGTGGAGCCTTTTGGGTTTTCCACATATAGTATTATATCATCTGCAAAGAGTCATAGTTTGGCTTCTTCTTTGCTGATTTGGATGCCTTTAATTTCTTTTTGTTGTCTGATTGCAGAGGCTATGACTTCTAGTACTATTTTGAATAGCAGTGGTGATAATGGACATCCCTGCCGTGTTCCTGACCTTAGCAGAAAAGCTTTCAGTTTTTCTCCATTTAGAATGATATTTGTGGTGTGTTTTTCATAGATGGCTTTGATAATATTGAGGTAAGTGCCTTCTATCCCTACACTTTGAAGAGTTTTGATCAGGAAGGGATGCTGTACTTTGTCAAATGCTTTTTTCAGCATCTATTGAGAGTATCATATGGTTCTTGTTCTTTCTTTTGTTAATGTACTGTATCACATTGATTGATTTGCAGATGATGAACCAACCTTGCTGCCCTGGAAAAAATCTCACTTGGTCGTGGTGAATAATCCTTTTAATGTACTGTTGGATCCTATTGGCTAGTATTTTGGTGAGAATTTTCGCATCTGTGTTCATCAAGGATATTGGCCTGTAATTCTCTTTTTTGATGGGATCCTTGTCTGGTTTTGGCATCAAGGTGATAAAATGTGTTTGGAAGTTTTCCTTCCATTTCTATTTTGGAACAGTTTCAGGAGAATAGGAATTAATTCTTCTTTAAATGTTTGGTAGAATTCCCCTGGGAAGCCATCTGGCCCTGGGCTTTTGTTTGTTTGGAGATTTTTGATGACTGTTTCAACCTCCTTACTGGTTATGGGCCTATTCAGGTTTTCTATTTCTCCCTGGTTCAGTTTTGGCAGTTTATATGTCTCTAGGAAAGCATCCATTTCTTCCAGATTGTCGAATTTGTTGGCATATAGTTGTTCATAATATGTTCTTATGATTGTTTGTATTTCTTTGGTGTTGGTTGTGATCTCTCCTCTTTCATTCATGATTTTATTTATTTGGGTCCTTTCTCTTTTCTTTTGGATAAGTCTGGCCAGGGCTTTATCAATCTTATTAATTCTTTCAAAGAACCAGCTCCTAGTTTCGTTGATTTGTTCTATTGGTTTTTTTTTTTTTTTTGGTTTCTATTTCATTGATTTCTGCTTTGATTTTTATTATTTCTCTTCTCCTGCTGGGTTTAGGCTTTCTTTGTTGTTCTTTCTCGAGCTCCTTTAGGTGTAGGGTTAGGTTGTGTATTTGAGACCTTTCTTGTTTCTTGTGAAAGGCTTGTATTGCTATATATTTTCCTTTCAGGACTGCCTTTGCTGTATCCCACAGATTTTAAACCATTGTGTTTTCATTATCATTTGTTTCCATGAATTTTTTCAATTCTTCTTTAATTTCCTGGTTGACCCATTCATTCTTTAGAAGGATGTTGTTGAGTCTCCTTGTATTTGGGTTCTTTCTAAATTTCTTCTTGTGACTGAGTTCTAGCTTCAGAGCATTATGGTCTGAAAAAATGCAGGGAATGATCCCAATCTTTTGATACCGGTTGAGACCTGATTTATGACCCAGGATGTGATCTATTCTGGAGAATGTTCCGTGTGCACTAGAGAAGAATGTGTATTCTGTTGCTTTGGGATGGAATGTTCTGAATATATCTGTGATGTCCATCTGGTCCAGTGTGTCATTTAAGGCCTTTATTTTCTTGTTGATCTTTTGTTTGGATGATCTGTCCATTTCAGTGAGGGGAGTTGTAAAGTCCCCTACTATTATTGTATTATTGTCGATGTGTTTCTTTGATTTTGTTATTAATTGGTTTATATAGTTGGCTGCTCCCATGTTAGGCGCATAGATGTTTAAAATTGTTAGATCTTCTTCTTGGACAGACCCTGCGAGTATGATATAGTGTCCTTTCTCATCTCTTATTATAGTCTTTGGCTTAAAATCTAATTGATCTGATATAAGGATTACCACCCCAGCTTTCTTCTGATGTTCATTAGCATGGTAAATTGTTTTCCGCCCCCTCACTTTCAATCTGGAGGTGTCTTCGGGTCTAAAATGAGTTTCTTGTTGGCAGCATATTGATGTATTTTGTTTTTTACCCATTCTGAAACCCTGTGTCTTTTGATTGTGGCATTTAGCCCATTTACATTCAGGGTAACTATTGAGAGATATGAATTTAGTGCCATTGTATTGCCTGTAAGGTGACTATTACTATATATTGTCTCTGTTCCTTTCTGATCTACTACTTTTAGGGTCTCTCTTTGCTTAGAGGACCCCTTTCAATATTTCCTGTAGAGCTGGTTTGGTGTTTGCAAATTCTTTCAGTTTTTGTTTGTCCGGGAAGCTTTTTATCTCTCTTTCTATTTTCAATGATAACCTAGCTGGATATGGTATTCTTGGCTGCATGTTTTTCTCGTTTAGTGCTCTGAATATATCATGCCAGTTCTTTCTGGCCTGCCAGGTCTCTGTGGATAAGTCTGCTGCCAATCTAATATTTTTACCATTGTATGTTACAGACTTCTTGTCCCGGGCTGCTTTCAGGATTTTCTCTTTGTCACTAAGACTTGTAAATTTTACTATTAGATGATGGGGTGTGGACCTATTCTTATTGATTTTGAGGGGAATTCTCTGCATCTCCTTCATTTTGATGCTTGTTGCCTTTGCCATATTAGGTAAATTCTCTACAATAATTCCCTCCAATATACTTTCTGCTCTCCTCTTTCTTTCTTCTTCTTCTGGAATCCCAATTATTCTAATGTTGTTTCGTCTTATGGTATCACTTACCTCTCGAATTCTCCCCTCCTGGTCCAGTAGTTGTTTGTCTCTCTTTTGCTTAGCTTCTTTATTCTTTGTCATTTGGTCTTCTATATCACTAATTCTCTCTTCTGCCTCATTTATCCTAGCAGTAAGAGCCTCCATTTTTTATTGCACCTCATTAATAGCTTTTTTTATTTCAACTTGGTTATATTTTAGTCCTTTTATTTCTCCAGAAAGGGATTTTATTTCTCTGGACAGGTTTCTCTAATATCTCCCATGCCTTTTTCGAGCCCAGCTAGAACCTTGAGAATCATCATCCTGAACTCTAGATCTGACATATTACCAATGTCTGTATTGATAGGTCCCTAGCCTTCGGTATTGCCTCTTGTTCTTTTTTTTGTGGTGAGTTTTTCTGCCTTGTCGTTCTGTCCAGATAAGAATATATGAAGGAGCAAATGAAATACTAAAAAAGTGGCAAAGACCCCAGGAAAATGTGCTTTAACTAAATCAGAAGAGACCCCAGATCATGGGATGGGGGAGAAAGGGGGCAAAAAGAAGTCAGAAAAAAAATTTAAAAAATAACACAAATAAAGAAAAAATATAAAAAAAGAATGTATATGTGTGGATATATATACATATATATATATGTGTATATATATATACACACATATATATATATATATGTCACCAACTTAATTTTGGGAGTATTTTGTTCTCTTAGAAGAAACTACCTCCCAAAATTTTAAAGAATGAAAAACATATATAAGGGTAAACACAATGAAGGGATGGAATGTGAGTATAAAGATAAAAAAAATTTTCTTTTAATTTCTAACAAATGAGTTGATAAGGTAAGTTGGTTGGGAGAATTAAAAAAAAAAGAAAGTGGAGAGAACTTGCTTGGGCTGGAGACTAGATCAAGCCCAGTACTAGATTTAGGGTGTATTTTGATCTATTAGAAGAAGTTGTACCCCAAATTTTTTGTAAGAAAAAACCCTATGTGTATACAAAGAATAAAGTTAAATACAATGAAGTATAAAATATGACTATAATAATGAAGATTCAAAAAAGACTTTTTTAAAAGAAAGTTATTAAGATAAGCTAGTTTAAAAATGTTAAAAGAAGAAAGTGTAAAAGTTAAAAAAATTAGCAGAAGAAAAAAATTTTTTAAAAATGAATTAACTTTGCAAGATTAAAGATTCATGTGGAGAAAGCCATGAATTCCATGCTTCGCTTTCTCCTCTGGAATTCCACTGTTCTCCTTGGTATGTGAACTTGGTCTTGGCAGGATTTCTTGTTGATCTTCTGGGGGAGGGGCCTGTTGTAGTGATTTTCAAGTGTCTCTGCCCCAGGCGGAATTGTACCACCCTTATTAGGGGCGGGGCTAAGTAATCCACATGGGTTCGCTTTTGGGAGCTTTTGTTCCCTGAACGCTTTCCGCTTTCCATAGAGTTCTGGAGGATGGGAATGAAAATGGCGGCCTCCCAATCTCTGGGCCAGAGGAGCTGAGAGCTCTGGGCCCCGCTCCTCAGTGCACCCTCAGAGAAAAGCGCTCTTCACTCCTATCTCCCCGGCCTCCAGCCGTGCTTGGAGAAAAGCACGCAATCACTCCCGTTTCACTGGCCTCCGGCTGTGTTCCAAGTTCATCCAGCCTGTGACCAAGCATCTCTGTCTCTGGCACAGAGTCCTACCTGGAGTCTCCGAACCCCACAGATCCCTGGGCTCTCCCAGGTTGGAGTCTCCCCGGATCTTGTGGGGACCTCACGCACAGAGCTCCGGCCTGTGTCGCAGATTACTGTTCAAGGTAACCCCTAGTTGAGAGCTCACTCCTCAGCTCTGTCTCCGTAGCTGGCTTCCCTGCGCTAATACCTGTGAGCTCTGCGACACTCAGCACCCCTGATACTTCTGTGACCCCGCGGGACCTGAGGCCACGCTGTCTCTGCGAGGTCTTCACCCCGGTTTAGCCTCTGGAGCGATGTCCCTCAGTGGAGCAGACTTTTAAAAGTCCTGATTTTGTGCTTTGCTGCTCCGGGGCTTGCTGGGAGCCAGCCCCTCCCCCCCAGGGTCTATCGTCCCATCGCTTTGGATTTACTTCTCCACTGGTCCTACCTTTCAGAAAGTGGTTGATTTTCTGTTTCTAGAATTGTTGCTCTTCTTCTCTTCGATCTCCTGTTGGATTTGTAGGTGTTCAGAATGGTTTGATAAGCTATCTAGCTGATCTCCTGCTACCTGATGTCATCTCAGCCTGCTACTTCCGCCATCTTGATTCCTCCCCCACTGTTGTCTTATTTTAAGCAATTGCCATAGTCACCCCAACCTTCAGCAGCCCCCACCTTGATCAGTCAGCAGCCACCTACATCTAGGCAAGACCCTGCACCAGCAGCAGAAAGATTATAACTCACTGAGAGCTCAGATGATGAATAACATTTTTTAGCAGTAAAGTATTTTTTAATTAAGGTGCGTACATAGTACATTGTTTTTTTAAGACATGATGCTGTTGCATACTTAATAGTCTGTAGCATAGTGTTGACCTAACTTTTATATGTGATGGGAAACCAAGAAATTAATTTGATTTGTTTTATTGTGATAGTCACAGTATTCTATTGTGGTGGTCTAGAACCAAACCTGCAAAATCTCTGATACTAAGTATCAAGTTTTTGGTTTTTTTTTTAAAGATTTTATTTATTTATTTGACAGCAAGAGACACAGCAAGAAAGGGAACACAAGCAGGGGGAATGAGAGAAGGAGAAGAAGGCTTCCCACTGAGCAGAGAGTCCAATATGGGGCTCTATCCAAAGACCCTGGAATCATGACCTGAGCCAAAGGCAGACGCTTAATGACTAAGACACCCAGGCACCCTAAGTATCAAGTTTTGAACTAACCTTGAGTTGTGCCTTTGGAACACACATTCCTGAAGTATGGATTCACATGAATGGAGTGTTTAACCAAGTGGATCCTGGGATCAGTCTGACTGGGTTTGAATCTTGGCTCTGACATTCACCTCAGTGATCTTGGACAAGCCTCTTATTTTTCCTGTGCTTCAATTTTTTTATTTGTATATTTGGGATGATAGTAGTAGTACTTATAACTTAGGGCTTTAATGAGAAATGAGTGAGATAGTGCACTTAGAACAGAGCCTAGCAAAGTGTTGTAAAGCAATTGCCTAAGAATCCTATGATCTGATTCCTCAACCATGTCCTTCAGTTCTATTTGAGAAAATATAGTCTCTAACTTCTCTAGGATAAGATTTTTGTTTCTTGAGAGAGAGAGAGAGAATGAGAGATTGTGTGATTGGGGGAGGGGGGGTAGAGAGGGAGAGAGAATCCTAAGCAAGTTCCACGTCCAGAGCTGAGACCATGGTGGGGTTCAGTCTCACCTCCTGAGATCATGACCTGAGCCGAAGCCAAGAGTGTGTGTCTCTTAACTGACTGAGCCACCCAGGTGCCCCTCTGGAATAAGATTTAAAAATGTTATTTAAGTGACACTTCCTTAGTCCTGTAACTATCTATGTATTTCTCAATGGCAGTCAGCTGTCTTCTTTACACCAAGAAACTTGTCTGGACCAGTTCATAATTTTATAGCCCAAAGCGAATCTTTCAAATGGAAATCCTCTCTTTCCACATCTTCATTAACAAATTTAGTAGGTATATAATTATGTGGAGATCAGGATTCTACAAGACACTGAGTTTTGAGACAAGTTACTGAGAGAAGGGTCAAAAACATTTAGTGTCTAAATGTAATTATCGAGTACCCCTTTTCCATATTTGTATATAGAACAGATCCCTTTCCCAAAATTCTTCTACAGACTCTATCAGTTCTATTTTAATTCAGTGGCTGGTGTATCCCATTAATGTTCCTACAATCCAGAGAAGTATGAATGGGGAATTTTAATGTGCTTGTTTAATCAAGAGATTTTTTAAAGCCAAATTATTCGATCCTTATGCGAAAATAGATAATACGGAAGGGTAAGTAGAATGTAAACCAAAAGTTCAAACACCTGGATTCTCTTCCTGCTTTGCCATTAAGAAGATGTATGATCTCGAGTCCATCCCAGAATCTTCCTGGGCTTATCTCAAATGGAGGATTCGAACCAGGTATTGCTTAAGATTTGTGACAAATCCCATATTGTATGATCGTGCAACATCGTCATGACCCTACCAAGTGAAGTGTGTGCTTTGCCTTGACCAACAGGTATATCTTCTTTCCCAGTTTCCTTAAAACCATTTGAAATAGCTTTGTCAGATCACCAGCCAGGGTGAGAGGAGCATTCTGTGGCTGCAAAGTGGGAGATGGCAGCCGGGTCTGCAAGGGAACAAGTCCCTGCCTTTTAACATTTCTACATTTACAACTAGAATTGTAACATTCTCATCCACAAGTGTTGGGTTGCGAGGCAGAGGAATAAAGCCAAGCTCTAGGGGCATCGTTACTCACCATTAGTAGCAGTGGTTTGCATTTTTCTATTTTGCAGAAGATAAAGGAGAAATCTGAGAAGATAAATAACTGTTTAAAAAATGAAGATCAATAGTTTATTACTATAGATAAACAACTGAGTTGGCCCTTGTCTATTTTTTCTGGGGAGGCAATGGAGTTCCAGGAGCAGCTTTCTGTCTACCTCTCAGAGACACTTTTAATTTCTCAAAGGGAAGATAAAGAAATGAGATTAACCTATTTTGTGACCTACTTCTGCTTTTCCAATTTGGAGGCCTTCCTTTCTATGTTAATTTGCTGCATTTGATATTAACTAGAGCTCTTTTTTTTTGGTTGACAGGTTTACTCGAGCACAGGAAATCTAAAAAAAAAAATCATTTGAGATAAATATTTTTACAAGAAATAGTAAGCTGATACCCTATGGAACTAGCTTATTCCCTCTAGAATCATGGTAATGGGGTGGCTCCAATCCTTGTTTTAGGACTTAATGTAGAAATTTAAGTTGTTGACTCTAGAAAATATAAATTAAGATAATATCACAGCACTGGTGGCTAACTTTAATATCATTGTTATTTCAAGAAGTAGTCGGTAAAAACATTAATTTTCACTTTTTTTTTTTCTTCTAGCCATGGACTCCTGCCCTGTAGGTCTTTCTGTGAGGCTGCAAAAGAGGGCTGCGAATCAGTCCTAGGGATGGTGAATGCCTCCTGGCCCAGTTTCCTCACCTGCTCCCAGTTTAGAAACCAAACTGAAAGCAGCAATATCAGCAGGATTTGCTTCTCTCCACAACAGGAAAAAGGCAAGCAATGTATGTGTCTGTGTTTCATTTCATTTAAGAAATTTTCATTGAAATGTACCATTCATACAAGAATGTATACATATAATATATACTTCAGTGTATTTTATGAAAGTGACCAGACCCCTATAACCAGCACCCAGATCAAGAGATAGATCACATAAAACTTCTACATGAATGTCCAAAGTGGCATTAATAATGGCAACCAAAAAGTGGAAACAACCCGCATATTCTTCATCTAATGTATAGATTAAAAAAAAATAGTATATTCATACAGTGGAATATTAATTGGCAGTAAAAATGTATGAAGTATTTGTTGTACATGCTCTGATATGGATGAAACTTGAAAATGTTAAGTGAAAGAAGCAAATCACCAAAGGTCCAGCATCCCCCCAAATCTATCAAGCCCCCTTCCAGTCATTTTACCCTCCCCAAAGAAACCTCTCTTCTAAGAGAAGCCATCTGAGGTGATATCTGTCATCTTGCCTACTTCTGAACTTCGCGTCAGTGGAATCGGGAAGGGTGGACTCCTTTCGTATCTAGATTCACTTGCTCAACATTATGTTTGAGAGATTTCTTATGTTTTCCTCTTGTGGTTCATTCATTCTCACTGTTGCATAGTATCCTAATATATTATATACCCTAATATATTATTCTATTCAATTGTTGCTAGACATTTGAGTTGTTTCTAGCTATTATGAATAGTGATGTTTTGACTCTTCTTGTGCATGTCTTTGATTGAACATGGTCCATGTATTGATTCAGCAAAAAGGTTTTTAAAATGGTTGTACCAATTTATCCTCCTGTCAGCTGGGTGTGAAAGCTGCAGTTGCTCCAAATCCTCTCCAACACTTGTTATTGTCAGTCTTTTTCATTTTACCAATTCTGGTGATAGTATTGTTGTCTTTTGTGGTTTTAAGTTGCATTTCCATGATGAGTTTGATTAATTTCTCAAACAAATTTGGTGATGTGAATAGCCCTTTTCATGAAGCATCTGTCCGAGTGTTTTATCCATTCTTTGGTTGGGTTTTTGCCTTTTTGTTCTTGATTTATGGTTCTTTATGTATCCTAGATATGTCAACTCTTGGGTTTATGTATTGTGAAGATGTCCCACTCTGTGGCTTGCATTTATTATTAGTGTCAAATTATGGAACAGAAGGTCTTAATTTTAATGGGTCCATATTATCAGTCTTTTATTTTGTGATTCCTTTTGGGTGTCTTGTTTAAAACAGCCTTGCCTACACCAAAATGTAGAATTTTTTTTTCCTGTTTTCTTCTTGGACTTTATTGTTTTAGCATTTACATTTACAATACCATATTCTGGAATTAATTTTTGTGTATGGTGAGAGCTATGGATTAACTTTTTTCTGTGCATATATTTAATTGACCTACAGCCCTTTATTTATTTAGACTATTATCTTCCCCCTCTGTACTATAATGTCACCTTTGTTTTTGGCCAAGTGATTGATTATATATACCTGTGTTTCTAGACCCTCTATTTGGCATAGAATTAAGCCAATTCTGCTCTGTGTGGATTCCTATAGTTTTATAAGCCCTTATATTCAATAGTGTAAGTATCTCAGCTTTTTACTTCTTAAAGATTGTTTGCCTATTTGTGGTCCTTTGCATTTTATGTAAATTTTCAAATCACTATGCAGTTTCCCTAAGTGCTTTTTGGTTTGAATTGGGGTTGCATTAAATCCATAGTTCAAATTAGGCAGAATTGTTTTATAACTGAGTCTTCCAACCCATCAAAATGATATACTGTGGTAATCTTTACTTAAGTAGTTTAATAAGTTATTGTTTATTTTCTCTCAGTAATGTTTGATAATTTCAACCAGAAAGATCTTGTTCATCTTCCCTTTGATTTATTTATGTGTATCTGATATTTTTATGTCATTTGTAAATGGAATCTTTAAATAAAATTTCTGTTTGTATACAAATAAATCACATACTTTTATACTTCTTTGTAGATTCATTTGGATTTTCTAAGTGCACATTCTGTCATCTGCAAATGACAGTTTATTTTCTCCTTCCCAATCATTATGCTTCCTGTTTCTTCTTTGTAGTAGAGAAAGGTTTCAATATTTCACTTTTAATTATGTTTGCAGAAAGACTCTTACTGATACTCTGTGTCAGATTGAGGAAGTCCTTTCAATTTATGGTTTGCTAAGATTTGTTTTTTTTTTTAATCATAAATGGATTTTGAATTTTATCAAATGCATTTTCTACATTTCTTGAGATGATATGATTTTCCCTATGTTATGTTAAGAATATAAGCTTTAGGGGTGCCTGGGTGGCTCAGTGGGTTAAGGCCGCTGCCTTTGGCTCAGGTCATGATCGCAGGGTCGTGGGATCGAGCCCCGCATCAGGCTCTCCGCTCTGCGGACAGCCTGCTTTCTCCTCTCTCTCTCTGCCTCTCTGCCTACTTGTGATCTCTGTCTATCAAATAAATAAAATCTTAAAAAAAAGAATATAAGCTTTAGTGACATATAATTCACATACCATAATATTCATTCTTTTTAAAATATATAATTAACTGGTTTTTGTATACTTATAGAGTTGTGTAACCATCACAGCCATCTAATTCCAAAATATTTTTTGTTATCCTAAAGAGAAACTCCATATCTATTAACAGTAATGATATTTTCTCCTCTCCCAGCAGCTGGAAATCACCAGTCTACAATCAGAGTCTATGGATTTGCCTATTTTGGACATTTCATATAAATGGAATCATAAAATGGGAACTTTTTGTGATTTGCTTCTTTCATTTAGCATAATGTTTTCAAGATTTATCCATGTTGTAGTATGTATTAGTACTTCATACATTTTTATTGCCAATTATTGTTCTTTTGTATGAATGTGCTTTTTAAAAAAATACACATATTAGCTAAGGACATTTGGGAGTTTCTACTTTTTTGTTTATTATGAGTGATGCCACAATTAAAAAGTTTTATGTGAACTTGGGTTCACATATACTAATTCCCTTGGGTGTATAGCTTGGAGTAGAATTGTGACCAGTAATAACTCTGCTTAACATTTGAGGGAATTCCATTCTCACCAGCAATATAGAAGCGTTCGTTTTTCCACATCCTCACCAACACTTGTTATCCTTTTTGAGTTTAACCATCCTAGTGGGTAGAAAGTAGTATCTCATTGTGGTTTTGTTTTGCAATTTAATAATGACTAAGTATGTAGATAATTCAACATTTCATGAGCTTGTTAGTCATTTGTGTGTCTTTTTTAGAAGGAGCTATTCAAATACTTGGCCTGTATTAAAAGGTATTAAAAGGTAATTTGTCTTTGAATTGCTGAATTGTAAGAGTTCTTCATCCATGCTGGATACAAGTCCATTATCAGATATATTATTTGCAAATATTTTCTTATGTTCTGTGGGTATCTTTTCAAGTGATTTTCAAATGACTTTTCTTTTCTTGATTTTGTCCTTTGAAGCACAAAAATTTTTTTTAACTTTGAGGAAGTTCAGTTGATCTTTTCTTTTGTCACTTCTGCTTTTAGTATCATGTCTAAAAAAATCATATTCTGACCCAAGATCACTAATATTTACTCCTGTTTTCTTCTAAGAGTTTTAAGATTTTAGCTCTCATATGTAGGTCATCAATTCATTTTGAATTACTTTTCATATGTGGTATGAGGTAGGGGTCTAACCTCATCCAGTTATCTGAACACCAACTGTGGAAGAGACTATTCTTTCCCAATTGAATGGACTAGGTACCTTATCAAAAATCAATTGGTCATAGATGTATGAGTTTATGTCTGAACTCTCAATTCTCCTCCATTGATTTATATGGCTATTTTTATGTGAGTACCCACTGTATTGATTATTACGATGATTACAGCTTTGCAGTAATATGATTACTAGAAGCAAAGAAGGACATTTAAAAATGATTATAGAATCAATCCATCAAGAATCCCATAACCTAACATCAGAGGCCAGAAATGTATTAAGTGAAAATGATATAATTAAGGGAAAAATTGGGGATGAACAATTAGGTAGATCATCTATAAGGAGGAAGAATTGAAAAACAGTATAAACCAACTTGATTTAGACAGCTATTAGAATACTCTACCCAACAATAGCAGAATGTATGTAAACATATACACATCTCAAATTGCTAATTTTTTAACTTTAGGCCTATTTGTATCTCTATGAGTTGAACATATAGTTGAATAGCATTTTTTTCTGCCCTAGACAAATCCTTGTTTTTGATTGTACTGTTTAATACATTTACATTTATTTTTTTTTAAAGATTTTATTTATTTATTTGATAGACAGAGATCACAAGTAGGCAGAGAGGCAGAGAGAGAGAGAGGAGGAAGCAGGCTGTCCGCAGAACAGAGAGCCTGATGCGGGGCTCAATCCCACGACCCTGGGATCATGGCCTGAGCTGAAGGCAGTGGCTTTAACCCACTGAGCCACCCAGGCGCCCCATACATTTACATTTAATGTAATTACTGATAGGCGAGGACCTACATCTTTTATTTTGCTATTTGTTTTCTCTATGTCTTTTAAAAAATTCCTCTATCCTCCATTACCTCCTTTTCTATTAGATTTTTAAAAACATATCACTTTAATTTCTTGTTGCCCCTTTAAAAATTGTTTTATTAATTAATTTATTTATTTATTTTTCTTATTAGTTGCTTTGGGACTTACAGTTGGCATCAAGTTATAACATTTTAGTTCAGTTTAATACCAACTTAATTTCAATAGTTTACAAAGTTTGCTTTTGTATGGCTTTGTTCCTTAGCTCCTTCTTTGTGCCATTATTGTCATACAAATTATATCTTTATATATTATAAGCCCATAAACATAGTTTTAAAATTACTGATTTATGAAGTTGTCTATTAAATAAGATAGAATAAGAAAGGATTGACAAACAAAAGTATATTCATGGTATCTCTTATGTTTATGTAAGAATTACCTCAAGCCACCCAGGCACCCCTCAACTGCTGAATTTCTACTTGGTTCTTTTTTTTTTTTTTAATAAGAATAAAACTAATTTGTATCTCCTTATTGATATTCTCTATTTGTTGGGGCATTATTACTATACTTTAATTCTTTCAAAAAGGATTTTTAGGGGCTCTTGGGTGGCTCAGTGGGTTAAAGCCTCTGCCTTCAGCTCAGGTCATGATCCCAAGGTCCTGGGATCGAGCCCCACATCGGGCTCTCTGATAGGCAGGGAGCCTGCTTCCCCTTCTCTCTCTCTGCCTGCCTCTCTGCCTACTTGTGATCTGTCTGTCAAATAAATAAATAAATAAATAATTTTTTAAAAAAGGATTTTTAAAAATTCTTCAAATGTATTTAAAATAGCTGATGTAATTTCTTTGTCTAGTAAGTCCAGTGTCTGAGCATCATCAGGGACAGTGTCCATTGACTATTTTTTCCCTTATATATAGGTTATACTTTCCTGTCTCTTTGCTTGTCATATTTTTGTTGTTGTTGTTCTTGTTGAAAATTGGATATTTTAAATAATATAATGTACAACTCTGCAAATCCAATATTCCCTCTTCTCAGGATTTGTTGTTATTACTATTCTGTGTTGCATTTATTGTTGCTATTTGTTTGTTTTGTGATTTCCCTAAACAAAGTCTATATTGTAAAATTTGTGTTGTCATTTCTGACCACTGAAAGTTTTGCTCAGATAGCAGCTCAGTGGCCAGTTAGTGACTGGACAGATAGCTCCTTAAATGCCTTGAACCAATAAGTCTCCCACCCTTTTCAATGGGTTCAGTGTGTTTGTTTCAATGGGTGGGACTAAAACACTCTGGCAGTTTACAGCTCTGCCTTAGCCTTCAATTCCTGGTGATGTAGAGCCTCAATGTCAGCTGGAGGTGAGAGATTCAGAGGGATATTTCAAGATGTCTTTAAGCTAAGTGTCAGCATTCTTTTTCTTTCTCTCTCTCTTTCTTTCATTCTTTCTCTTTTTCTTTCTTCCTTCCTCCCTTTCCCTTCCTTCCTTCCTTCCTTCCCCCTAACTAGGGCTTTACATTGGCATAAAAAAACCTGCTTTGATTAGATGTTTATCCTTCAATAGAGCTTGAGGATTCTGACTGTTAATTCTTCAGCCTGGTCCTCAGTTTTCTAGACTTTCCTGCTATACTATGTAAGAGCCTCTTTCTGAGCTACCGGAGAGGATTTTTGGCCTTCATGCATGAGTTACAATTACCTGTAGCTTTGGGTTACTGTTTTCTAGATCACTATTGCTTAGCAGTAAGGCATGTGATCCATTGTCCTAAGAGTTTCTTCTTTTCTTCTTCTCCTTCCTCCTCTTCCCCTTCTCCTCCTCCTTCTTTTTCTTTTCCTCCTCCTCCTTCTCATTATTACTATTATTTGCACTTCTCAAACCCCATTCAGTGCATTTCTTCCCATCATTACATTATCGTACAGTATACAGTATTGTACCTAACAATTTGACTGCCCCATTGTGTCAGGGCATGTCTGCTGTAACTTCCAGGAATGATGGCACTTTCACAGCAGGGAATAATACAGATTAACAACCCAATATTATAGCATGCTCTCTTGGTGATCACTCCTGGAATGTCACAAATTGAGTTTTCCAGAAGTAGTCACTGAGATGGAGTTTATTGTACAGGGTGTTAATTAGACATCAGACTTGTGTAAAGGATGGAGAAAAAATAGGATTGAGCAGACAGAGAAATTAAAATTTGCTCTAGGTCCATCTAAGTCCCTTCTAAATCCATGCAGAGCTTTGGAGTATTTTGTCTGGGAAAGGTATTCCATGTTGGGCCAAAATAGCTGGTCCTTTACATCCCCATCTCAATTACTCACTGGTGTGGTCCTTCCTGGAAATGGTGTGCCTTTAGGTGAGACAGCTCTTTGCAGTTGGAGCAAAAATTGAAGGAGCTAAAGGTTGTTGGCTGACATTTGGGGCACTAAAGCCTTTCTTGAGGAATAGACACATAGTCGGACCAGATCACCTTGATCCAACAGAGACTGAGCTGATTTTGTTGTTTTGTTAAGGCTCTGTCTACCTCTGGTTTGTCTGGGATCTGAGGGTGCACTTTTCCAGTGGTCCCAAATGAGAAATTGAGGTGTTTGTTGCATTCTCTTCCTCCTTGGGCAGTCCCAAATTCCATTTTTTTCTTTTCAGAACAATACGATTGTTGGAATTTCCATTTTATTTTGCAGAGGTGTTTTGCATAGCTCTTTAACATCTTGCTCTTTGTGGAAAATGCCTCAAGAGAAGATCCTTCCAAGAAATAGGCCTACTTGTCTGTGTCTCCTTTCTGATCACATACTTGGCCCCTTAAAACCCACTCCTTTGGCAGCACCCAAACTCTACCCTTTGTCTCTCTATGTCTGTGGGATTGCCAAAAGTTCTGCTTATTTCTTCTCCTCTTTGCAGTGGCCCCATGTCCAGATTCCCTGTTTTTAGCACCATGCCAAGAACTGTCAAGTTCCACAAGGGAAAAAGCATCCACAGAATATATACTCTCTGTTCTACAGTTATCTTCTCTCCAGGATCTTGGCCATTCACATCCTAATTGTGTTGAGAACTCAGATGCCTTTATATAGATGTTTCTTCTGTTTTATCTGGCTTTTCTAGTTTTACTTAATAAGGGCATCGATCTGCTGCAGGTTATTACATTTAAGCCAGGAGTGGAAGTTTGTTTTATTTTCTTTTAACACTGTTTAGTAGAGGTCTTTTTAACACAGTGTTTAGTAGAGATCTGCTGCTAAATCAGGATTCCATCTGAAAGACAGTATATAGCAATAAGTCATTAGAAGGATGAGTGAGAGTATCTGAAAGAGAAGTTCCTGACATCTTTTCTTTTTCAGCTAACTTTGCCCCTGTTTTGACAAGAACACTTTATTTGTTGTCTTTATTAGAGGTCATTTGGAAAATGTGGCCTTTTGGTACAGTATTTAAGAATCCATAGAGAAAATTTAAAAATCAGAACATCATCAGTATTCTTTAACACTGGTGACCAAAAAGTTTCAGTTCTTGAAAATCAAATAAGATTATCAGTATTATTTAATGGCTCAAACTGAAATGCCACTTAATATAGGTTCTCCAAATATTGGACAATCTTACAGATTTTCTGATCTTGAAAAACACCTTGGAAGTTTGACGGAATATTTGTATCTAAAAACATGTTTAAAGAGACAGAAATTTCCTAAGAGGATCTGAGATCTTCTACTTGTCATAGTGTTCTTAAAACCTTTGGTTGTAATATTTTCTCAATGTATAATTAATTCTCTGAAAATAACTCTGATAAAAAGCATTCAATGCAATATTTTCCTAGAATTTAAACTAATTGTTTTATCTCACACTTGGTGGATAAGCAGGGTGCTAACAATCATAGATATGTTCATAGTTCATGTGCTAGGGAAAGAGTTACTGCCAAATCTGATCTTTGTGTAAGCATAAGAATATCATTTCTAGCATACACACGTAGTTACTAAAAATGTGTTCATGTACTAAGAATATGTATACCAACTAGAGAAATATTTGTTATATAATACAGTCTTAATCATATAAGGATTTATGCTATAAGACCACTTATAAATATACCTAATGAAGTCCTTTTCTCATTTTCTCATTTATTTGGTACATATCAATTGAGTACCTACTCTGTTCTGAGCATCATCCCACGTAATCTGAAAAAATAAAAGTAATCACGATAATCATATTAGTTTATTTTATTTTTTTAATATTTTATTTATTATTTGACACAGAGAGATCACAAATAGACAGAAAGGCAGGCAGAGAGAGAGAGAGGAGGAAGCGGGCTCCCTGCCAAGAAGAGAGCCTGATGTGGGACTCGATCCCAGAACCCTGAGATCATGACCTGAGCTGAAGGCAAAGGCTTAACCCCCTGAGCCACCCAGGCACCCCATAATATTAGTTTATGCTCATGTAGTGCAGTAGTTCTCAACCAGGAGTCATTTAGTAGCCCCCACCTAGGAACATTTGGCAATTTCTGTAGCCATTTTGGTTGTTAATCTCTACCTACAGAAGGATTTGATACTAGCCTCTAGTGGTTAGAGATGAGATATGCTGTGTAACATCCTATAATGCACAGAAAAACTCCTCACAACAAAAGAGCTATGTGTCTCAAAATATCAATAGTGCTGCTTTTGGGAAACCCTAGTCTAAGGCTTTATGTTTTGCAAATTATTTTATAATAGAAATATTAATAATAATTGCCATGCTTCATACATTTAAGGAGTGTTAAACCTCACCTGGTCCACCCTTATGTGAGAACCAATGTGAAAAGAATATTAGTGATTACATTTAAACATGTTTTCCCACAGAAACTACAAAGGGATACAGGTTAAATGCCAATGGAGCAAAGTGGAGTCAACCGCATAAAGGAGTTCTGAATTTTGGAAAAAAGGAAGGGTCCGACCTGGCAAAGAGAGATGGTGTTCTGTAGGCATTCAGCACTGTGAACTTGTGTTGAGCATCAGCTCCTATTTAGTCCATGAAATGAACCGTCATTAAAAGTTGACTCCCATTTTAGGCTTTTTCTTCCCACTTGTGAATCATTTGTCCCAAGAAAATAGTAATTTTCCTCTTTACGTTATGGATCCCATTCTCTTTCCCAAAGTGCTTTCACAGCTGTTAGCTCACTTGCTTCCAGAGTAAATCTCTGAGGTATTATCATCTTCATTTAATTAATTAGGAAACTAAGGGTCAGGGAGATTGTTTCAGGATTATTTTAAATCTACCCCCCAAGGCCCTATCATCTCTACCCAATAGTCCACCACTGTGGGACCATCCTGGTATTCAATTATTAACCCTTGAGTGTTACCTTTTCTTACAGCCCCCTACTCAGAAGAGCTTTTGAAATGTCTTTTCAGACTGAATGGAACCAAAACACATAACTTGTAACAGCTGCTTTCCCCAACGCACAGCTCTGTGAATTTCATTCTTTGATTAGCCTTCTTTAAATCAGTCAAAACTCTGAAGAGATTTTTGTTGTCATATACAAAGATGCACAGTTCTCTTATCCTTTCTATCTTATATTGATCCTACATCTTGTAAAGTAAATAATTTGCTAAAGTGATGACACTGTGGGAACCGTTCTTCAGAGGTTTTAAAATAAACATTTGTGTGTGTTTCCATAGTTGAGTTGTGAGAACTCAGGGGCAAAAAGTCAGAGCCCATCAATCATTCTGAGCTTTCTCATAATCCTTTACTTCACCTTCTCTGTGATCATATATGAAAAGTCATTTTTAAGTGGTATTTTGTAGGTCTAAAGAGAACTCTCCTGCCATGAAAGACCTTCAGCTATTATTTTTTCCTCATTCTTTTCCTTTTCCTAGTATTTTATTTGCCTTTCCAGCACTGGTTGCTGAGAGCAACCATTTCAGCACAGTAGCAGCAAAATGGTAGTTTTGGGATCTTGGTAAAACATGTACTCTGAATTTCTGCTCTTGCAATACTGTTTCTTTGAGATGCTTAATGTTTTTCCAGAGACAGATTTTTATAGATAGCATCACGAAATTACTAAAAGCTAGCTATGTTCTTTTCATTACAATGAATAGTCAAATAAAATGGGGTCTTCTTAGAACTTCAAATTTTCCTACATTTATAATTTTAAATTATTTAAAAATGAAAACCATGGAATCATTTTCTTTTTTCCATGTGTGGATGCTTCTTTTAAGGGCACCAAACTTAGATCTAAAGACTTTTATTCAAGCCCTGACCATTCTACTTCCTAATTGTATGGACTTGAGCAAGTTTCTTAAACCCTTTTAGCCCCTCTTTCCTCACATTTTTAATAGGAATAATAATACCTGGGTGGTAGAACTGTTTTATGGGCTAAATGAGATAATGTATTTGAAAGTATTTTAGAAACCATAACAAGCTATATAAATGTGAATGCTTTGATTCAACAGACATTTCAAAGCATATTCTATGTACCAGGCCGTTTACCAGGAACTGGAAAGGAAGGATGACAAGTGTCCTTTTAAAGAGCTCATAGGCTGGTGGAAGGATGGACATCTAAGCACAGAGGCAGAGCCTGAGACAAGGGTTTGGTCACAAATGGTATATTTGGAAGAGGCATGGGACAGTGAGGAAGGGGAAGGGTGATTCGGGGAAGGAAAGATGGCCAACAGAGGTACATTATTAAACCAGCTACCATAGTGGGCAACTGCAGCTTCATCTTTAGGGAAAAATCTGGAAATGGTGTATAACGCATGGTTCAGAATTAACCCACTAGAGGGGTGAGGTACCTAGGATATGCACTTACTTCCTTTAGCCTTTGAAACTGATAGTATCTACTATAATCCATAAGTGCTCCTTTGAGAGTAGAGACATGGGAGAGTGGAGGAGGAAATACAAAACTTGTCTGTGCATTGCAACAGAAGGCTTTTGTGCCTGTTGACTTCTTCATCTATAGCAGTCTCTTTGCCTTTGATTTCTAGAACACTGCTTTGTTTGGTCTGCTTCCCACCACATCAGCTAGTCTCTTTCCTTTCCCTCTATGGGCCCTAGGATCCTAGACTCAACCCTCTTTCCTCAACATTCTGTACATTTCCCCTAGGAAATCTCTTGCCTGTGGCTGTGTAAGTACTGATGACTCCTAAATCTATATTTCACCTCAAATTGTATTCTCCTTCCCCATATTTTAGCCCATATCCCAGTGTTCTTGCTTCCACCTCTCAGGCAAAGCTGCTTTTTTTCCAGGTCTCCAGAGATTTTCATCCAGGTTGCTAAATCCCATGGGAAGTTCTCAGTTTCTCCTCTGACTTGACTTCCTGCAGCATCTGCCACCATTAATTATTCCCTTCTCCCTGGTTAGCTCTCTTCCCTTGGCTTCCAGTAAGAAGCCACTTATTTTCAGCGCCTTTGGTGTTTTCTTCTCATTTCTATCACTTCTAAACACTGGAGCACCTCAGGGCTTAGTCTTTGGATCTTGCCTGTTTCATTGATCTGATTCTGGCTATTCAGGCTTGTGGCTTTAAATACTTCCGCGCACTGACGACTACCAATGTGGGTCTCGAGCTTGACTCTTCTCTGAACTCTGAAACTGAATGCATATTTATGTTTCTCTCTCTCTCTCTCTCTCTCTCTCTCACACACACACACACACACATACACACAGCCTTCTATTTAATTCCACTCAAGAGTCTTTAGGCATGTCAAACATAACATGTACTAAACTGATCAGGTATTACCCCCACATCGCTCCTCTCCCAGCTTTCCTCTCTTAGTAAATAATAATTTCATTCTTCCCATTGCTCCAGTCAAAAATTTTAGGTCATTGTTGACTCTTCTCTTTCTCTCCTATACCATATCTAATCTGTCAGCAAATTCCATTGGCTCTTTTGTCAAAATATATGCATGATCCAATCAGGGCTCCCCCCTACGTAACCACTACGTGGTCCAAGCCACCTCAACTCCTTCCTGGATTATCCTTCAGCTTTTTATTTGCTTCTTTGCTGCCTTCCTGTGCACCCGTATGCTGTTTCCACACAGAAGCAAAATGTTCTTTTTTGCTACTCAAATCCTATTGGTTCTTTAAATGTTCACATCTCTACTCTCCACTTTTTTTTTTTTTTTTTTTAAGCTTTCGCATCTCACTCAATATAAGAACTGGTGTCCTTTCAACCTTCAGGACCATTCATCAGTACTGTTGCAGTGCACAACTCTAGGGGAGCACCAATCACACAGAATTCAATATACCTAAGGGCTTCTTGGAGTTGTGTAACATGGGTATCTGGCCCTACCTTATCTCTTAGGCTCTCTTAACCCTCTCACTTCTCTCTTAGTACTTTCCTTTTGGCTTTCTAGGTTCTAGCTGTTCTGTTCCATCTGCTGCCATGCTCTTCTCCCACATATCACCTCTCGGTTCTCTTAAGCACCTGTCTGTTGGGCTGTAACGTAGGGCATGTGAGGGAGAGTGGCCAAAGACAAAGTAAGGAAGAGAAGCTCTACCAGTAACAGCTATCATTATCCATGTTATTGGGGGTAGTGAGAAAGCTAAGGACATGGAAAAATTCTTTTTCTTTTTTTTAGATTTTTAAAAAAATTTGTTTATTTGACAGAGAGAGATCACAAGTAGGCAGAAAGGCAGGCAGAGAGAGGGGGGAAGCAGACTCCCCACTGAGAAGGGAGCCCGATGTGGGGCTTGATCCCGGGATCCTGAGATCATGACCTGAGCTGAAGGTAGAGGCTTAACTCCCTGAGCCACCCAGGTGCCCCAGGACATGGAAAATTTCTTAATAAATTTCATGATCAGCGATGCTTGGGTAGCTCACATCAATTAAGCATCTGACTCTTGATTTCTAGCTTGGGTCATGATCTCAGGGTCATGAGATCATGCCCTTCGTTGGGCTTTGACAGGCATGAAGGCTGCTTGAGATTCTCTCCTTCTCCCCCTGCCTCTGCCACCCACCTCTCTCTCTCTCAAAAATAATAATAATCACAGATTAAAATAAATACATTTAAAGAAGAATCTTCATGATCAACTTTACTGTTACTTGAATTACATTGCTAAAAATTGAAGCTTGAAAGTTTTTTAAAACATCATTTAAAATCCCTAACACTTCTTTCAATCCATCCATGAACCATAAGAAATGCTCATCTTGTGATTTCTTCTATTTTTCTGTAAGAACCACAGTCCTGTTTTGATTTCACTATGCCACATACCCAGCAAAAAGAAGCAGTGCCAAACAAAATAGATATCTTCTTGAGCCTAAATACAACCTGTTCTCTTTGGGCCTGGTAATTTTTGTTTTTAGATCATTTGAGATTAGGTTTCTATTCTCTGCCAAATATTGCTTTGCTTGAGGTGGCACAGTGGTCCCCCAAACAAAAATAAGAAGTTTCCTTTCCTCACCTACAGTCATTCTTCTCACTCTCTTTACAAGTTAGTTACATAGCTTAGAGGCTGATAACTCAGAAGCCCAAGAGCTTACATTGGTCCCTGAGTTTCTTGCAGAATATATGTATATATATTCTGTATATATACATGTATATATGTATAAAATGTATATATACATATATATATATATATATTTTTTTTTTTTTTTTTTTAGTTCAGTGGCTGGAGACCAAGGACATCCACATTTTGTTCAATGCTGTGCCTCACAATCAGAAATACACATGTGTGGACTTATAGATTATGAAGAAATATAGCAATTTTTAGGTGCAAAGTAAAAGTCTGATTTTTCAGACTTTTCCTACCACTATCCCTTTTTTAGTCGATAATCAGTTTGATCACTGCAGCAGGAATGCTGATCAGTCACACCCTGAACAGCTCAAAACATCATTTATTTTAATTCTAAGTGCAGCTTTATACCCCCCTATTTAATCATAACAGATTCATCTTTACAGAACCAGATAGTTGAAAGAAATTGCTGAGCTTTTTTCTTCACATAATTGAAATATTAGCTTCGTTCTAAGTTTTGTATTTGTCGCCAAAAATTCCCCCAAAGGGATGCTATTTATGGGGGTTTTTTGGTGGAGCAGTTTCTTAAGCTCAATCCATTCTCCTTGAAATTGAACTAGAATGATGTAGTAATTGCCTAGTAATTCAGGCATCCGAGTGTCTGAACTCCAAGCTCTAGTCTGCCCACTGAAACTAATGTGTGATTCAGGATCATTACATCAAAATCTGTGAATCTCTTTTGAACTTGCAGCATCATTATGCCAAACAGAACTTCGATCTTCATAACTTCAATTCCATTGAGCTTAGCAATTGGGAAGTAATCGCTTTCTTCATTTTCACCTGTTCAATCCATATGTTTATTTTGTGTCTAAAGCCCTGCACCCATTTAAACAAAATGAGCTGGATTGTTATCAGGGAGACAGTGTAATAGCTTTTTAGAGCTGAGGTCTTCTAAATATTTTGACCTGTGTAACTCTAAAAGGATTTTGAAAAATGATACACCCCTTGCATACTTATAAGTTAATATCTGAAAATTTTAGATCATGAATGTAATTGGCAAAGAGTATAATTTAAAGGATATTATAATTGGTATTTTATTTTTTTAAATTTTTTTATTTATTTAATTTCTTTTCAGTATAACAGAATTCATTGTTTATGCACCACACCCAGTGCTCCATGCAATACGTGCCCTCCATAAAACCCACCACCTGGCTCCCCCAACCTCCCACCCCCGGCCCCTTCAAAACCCTCAGAATGTTTTTCAGAGTCCATAGTCTCTCATGGTTCACCTCCCCTTCCAATTTCTCTCAACTCCCTTCTCCTTTCCATCTCCCCATGTCCTCTGTGTTATTTGTTATGCTCCACAAATAAGTGAAACCATATGATAATTGACTCTCTCTGCTTGACTTATTTCACTCAGCATAATCTCTTCCAGTCCCATCCATGTTGATACAAAAGTTGGGTATTCATCCTTTCTGATGGAGGCATAATACTCCATAGTGTATATGGACCAATCTGCCTTATCCATTCGTCCGTTGAAGGGCATCTTGGTTCTTTCCACAGTTTGGCGACCATGGCCATTGCTGCTATGAACATTGGGGTACAGATGGCCCTTCTTTTCACTACACCTGTATCTTTGGGGTAAATATCCATTAGTGCTATTGCAGGGTCATAGGGAAGTTCTATTTTTAATTTCTTAAGGAATCTCTACACTGTTTTCCAAAGTGGTTGCACCAACTTGCATTCCCACCAACATTGTAAGATCTGTACTTGAGGAACTACAGAACACTCATGAAAGAAATCGAAGAAGACACAAAAAGATGGAAGACCATTCCATGCCCTTGGATCGGAAGAATAAACATCGTTAAAATGTCTATACTGCCTAGAGCAATCTATGCTTTTAATGCCATTCAAATCAAAATTCCACCAGAATTTTTCAAAGGGCTGGAGCAAATAATCCTAAAATTTGTATGGAATCAGAAGAGACCCCAAATTGCTAAGGAAATGCTGAAAAAGAAAAACAAAACTGGCGACATCACGTTGCCTGATTTCAAGCTTTACTACAAAGCTGTGATCACCAAGACAGCATAGTACTGGCATAAAAACAGACACATAGACCAGTGGAACAGAGTAGAGAACCCAGATATAGACCCTCAACTCTATGGTCAAATAATCTTCGACAAAGCAGGAAAAAATGTACAGTGGAAAAAGGACAGTCTCTTCAATAAATTGTGCTGGGAATATTGGACAGCTATATGTAGAAGAATGAAACTCGAGCATTCTCTTACACCTTACACAAAGATAAACTCGAAATAGATCAAAGACATTAACGTGAGACAGGAATCCATCAGAATCCTAGAGGAGAACATAGGCAGTAACCTCTTTGATATCAGCCACAGCAACTTCTTTCAAGATATGTCTCCAAAGGCAAAGGAAACAAAAGCAAAAATGAACTTTTGGGACTTCATCAAGATCAAAAGCTTCTGTACAGCAAAGAAAACAGTCAACAAAACAAAGAGGCAACCTACGGAATGGGATAAGATATTTGCAAATGACAGTACAGACAAAAGGCTGATATCCAGAATCTATAAAGAACTTCTCAAACTCAACACACACAAAACAGATAATCATGTCAAAAAATGGGCAGAAGACATGAACAGACACTTCTTCAATGAAGACATACAAATGACTATCAGACACATGAAAAAATGTTCATCATCACTGGCCATCAGGGAGATTCAAATCAAAACCACATTGAGATACCACCTTACACCAGTTAGAATGGCCAAAATTAGCAAGACAGGAAACAACGTGTGTTGGAGAGGATAATTGGTATTTTAAAATGAAACTATTATATTACTTTTTAAAATGTGTCCAGAGGAATTTAAATACCATAGTGAGGTGACTCTCACCAACCAATTCAAAAATTCAATTCAAAAATTACAAGCTCTTCTCTCTTTTTTTCTCCTTTCTTTCTTTTCTTTTCTTTTCCTTCCTTCCTTCCTTTCTTCTTCCTTCCTCCCTCCCTCTTCCTCCCTCCCTCCCTTCCTTCCTTCCTTCCTTCCCTCCTTCCTTTCTTTCTTTCTTTCTCTCTTTCTCTCTTTCTTCCCTTTCTTGATTTTATTCCTTTATTTGAGAGAGAGAAAGATAGAGAGAACATGAGCAGGGGGAGGGCAGAAACAGAGGGAGAAGCAGGCTCCCCACTTAGCAGGGAACACCACACCCCAGGATGATGACCTGAGCCAAAGGTAGACACTGAACCAACTGAGCCACCCAGGCACCCCTTTAAAAAAAAACAAAACTATTTTGAGAGAGAGGAAGAGAAGGAGTTAGCCATGGGATGGGGGGCAGAGTAGAGAGAGAGGGAGAGCCCAACTCAGGGTTTGATCCCAGGACCCTGAGGTCGTGACTTGAGCCCATTATCAAGAGTCCTTGCTTAACAAACTGAGCCACCCAGGTGCACTGACAAGCCCTCCTCCTCCTCCTCCTTCTTCTTCTTTTAAAGATTTTTAAAAATTTATTTGACAGAGAGAGACAGTAAGAGAGGGAACACAAGCAGGGGAGTGGGAGAGGGAGAAGCAGGTTTCCTGCTGAGCAGGGAGCCTGATGCATGGCTCCATCCTAGGACCCTGGGACCATGACCTGAGCCAAAGGCATAATAACTGAGCCACCCAGGCGCCCCTACAAGCTCTTCTTTTAACAGTCAGCAGATATTACATTGTTTTTTTTTTTTTTTTTCTCCCTGAACTCTCATTTCCATTCCCTTTTCTCCCAATGAATTTCATTCTGGTGTAATCTCTTTTGATGCTGAGAATTATTTTTATCACCCTACCACACATCCCTAGAACCGAATCATGTTTAAAAATGGACATTATTACTTGGAAACATTTTCCCTCAGTCATGAGACTCAGAATGTGAACAGTTTCTTTTTTGATTAATTTCCCATAAAAATTATGATTTAAATTTATTAAAGTTTTTATAATTGCTAAACTTAAATGTGGCATTTGCTAGAGATTTATCTCTTGATGTGTTAGAGGGATGGTTGGTTTTCTTTTAAAACTGGTTGTGTACAAATGTAACAGTGTTTGCAGTCAATTCCATTCCCGTATTTTTTTCTTCTAGGTGGTTGTGCTTTGAAACTTACTCACATAATTAAGTACAGGGGTTTTATTATAATAATGGCATTCAGTTAAACTTCCTATTTAATCTCAAAATTCACATCATAATAACTTTTCATTAAAAAGTATTTCTAATGATTAGATGACAACTTGATAAGATTCTCCTTCCATTTTTGAAAACACAGAGATGGAAAGCACTGTACTTGCATGCCAATTTGCCATTCAGTTATTAGAGTCATAATATAGATATATATATAAGTATAGATAAATATATATATATATATTTTTTATAAATATCTTAGAGAAATAGCAAATTTCTCTAAGGTAAATACCTAAATTGGTAAATGTATGTGTTATTTTATCAGAAACTGCCAAACTGTCTTCCAGAAAGACTATATTATTTTGCCTTGCCTTCAACAATACATATGAATGTTAGTTGCTTCACAAGCTCACCAGTACTTGGTATTGTCAAGTTGAATGTTCTTGTTGTTTTTGTGTTAGGCATTCCAACAGGTGTGTAGAGGTATCTCATAGTGGCTTTAATTTGCATTTCCCAATGACTAATGATGAGTGTCTTTTAACATGATTGCCATCAATATATTTACTTTGGTGAAATGCCTATTCATATCTTTTGCTCACTTTTTTCCCTTAGGTTGTATGATTTCTTACTGTTGGGTTTTGAGATTCCTTTATGTATTTTGGGTATATATCCTTTGTGAAATATGTGATTTGGAAATATTTTCTCCCAGTGTGTACCTTGTCTTATTATTTTCTTCACACTGTCTCTCCCAGAGCAAGTGTTTTTAATTTTGATGAAGTCCAATTGATTAATTTTGTCTTGTATGGGACATGATTTTTGTCCTATAAGAATTCTTTGCCTCATTCACATGCACACAGCTTTTCTCCTGTAGTGTCTCCCAAGACTTTCATAGTTTTCACTGTACTATGATCTGTAATGAGTTAATTTTTATATAATGTATGAAATATAGGTCAAGTAGTACTTTTTTCTTTTTTCACATGGATGTCCAATTTTCCTAGGATAATTCACTGAAAAGATTAGATTGCTTTTGCAACTTTGTTAAAAATTAATTGACCATATTTCTGTGGGTCTATTTCTGGACTCTTTATTCTGTTCCAATAGGTCTTTATCTATCCCTGAACCAAAACCACTCTGTCTTGGTTATTATAGCTTTACATTAAATCTTAATATCTGGTAGTATGAGTTTTTCAACTGTGTTCTCACTCAAGATTTATTTTTCCATTCCCATTTCCATTTTAGTGCTTTGCCTTTCTATATAAATTTTAGAATCAGCTTGTCAAAAGATCTTTCAAAGATTTCAGTTGTAATTGTGTTAAAGCTCTCGATGAATTTAGAGAGAAAACAATTTGATATCTTCAAACATAATGAATCTTTTAAGCATGAACTCAATTTATTTCTCCATTTATTAGGTCTGACATGGTTCTCTTATCAGTATTTTATAATTTTCATTATAGGTGTTACACATATTTTGTTAAATATTTTTAGAGCTATTGTAAAAGTTACTTCTTTTAGAATAGTCATTTCATATTGTTCGTTGATCATTATAGTAAACAGAATTCTGAGATGGTCCCTAAGATTCCATTCTTCTGGTGTATAATCTCCCTATTTTTGGATGTGGGTGTGAAAGTAGTACAATGAGTCGGTCAATCCTGTGATTAGTTATATTATATGCCACAGTCGACTTTAAGAAAAATAGAGTATCTTTGGCAAGACTGGCCTAATTGGGTGATTCCTTAAACTAAATCTGTCTTCCTGGTTCTTGAGGGTTTCTGTTGTGAAAGATGTTGAATTCTACGAAATACTTTTCCACATCTGCTGGCATGATTGTGTGGTTATTCTTTAGCTTGTTAATGTACAGATTACATTTATCACTTTTCAAAAAGATTTATTTGTTTATTTGAGAGAGAAAGAGTACATACACAAGCACAAGGGGCAGAGGGAGAGAGAATCACAAGCTGACTCCACACTGTGTAGAACATGATGCGGGGCTCGATCTCAAAACACTGAGGTCACAACCTAAGCCAAAAGCAAGAGCAGCAGCTTCACTGACTATGCCACTCAGGTGCCTCCATTTATTACTTTTGGAATGTTAAACTACCCTTGTATTCCCAGAATAAACTTATTTATTTGAATACTGTGTGTGTGTGTGTGTGTGTGTGTGTGTGTGTACGATTTTCTTTCAGTTATTCCTGTTTGGGTTTTGCTGAGCTCAAGTCTAAATTTATAGCTTTCATTAGATTTCAGGCATTAATTTTTTTGTACAAGTCTCATTCTTCTTTCTTTCTTAGACTTTAATGACATCCTTTCTTGGACATTTAATGACATTTTCAGTATCTGACAGGTCCCTGAAGTTATGTTCATTTTTTTCAATCTTTTTTATCTCCATTGTTCAAGTTGGGTGATTTCTATTAATCTACATTCAAGCTCATTGATTCTCTCCATTGTCATCTTCATTTTGCCATTCAGTAGCTTTTAAAAAAAAGTCGTAGTTTTCAATTCTAAAATTTCCATTTGATTTTTTCTTATAGCTGCTATTTCTCCACTGGCACTCATTTCAAATTTGTTGACCCTCACTTCAAGAAGCATGGATATAAGGGCTGCAAAAAGACTTTGTCAAATAATTCCAAATGTAGGTCTTTTCAAGAATGGTGCCTATTGATTATCTTTTCACTTGGAGGCTGCTGAAAGTGTCCTTCTTTTTTGTACGTCAACTAATTTCGGATTATATCCTGGGTGTTTTAATATATTATAAGATTCTGGGTCCTGTTAAAAATATCCAGAGAACATTGATCTTTGTTTGTGTGTTTGTTTCTTTTCATAGTCAACTGACCCAGTTAGGTTCAGGTAACAGGTCCCATGGTACATTCTGTGGGCTTTAGGGCCAATGTCAGTTTACTTTTCAAAGACTATGTGGCATTATTTGGATCGCCCACACATATGTGCTTCTCAGGGACCAGTCTGGTATTCGGGCCATGGACTGCATTGTAGTTCAGTTCTCAAAGCCTATGGTGTTCTAGTTCAAGTCATTGCCTAGCATGCATCTCTGGGGGATAAGTTCAGGACTTCATACACAGTTCTACAGGATCTTCCCCTTAACCTCTCTTCTTTCTGTGATCTTCCCAAAACTCTCTGACTCCAAGGGACTCTTCCTCCTGGTCCTTTGTCCAAAACACTGTCATTTCAGCATCTTTTTACTCATATCTCCCTCCAGGGCAAACAGGCAGCCTGGGCCACTTCTATTCCCATTGTGGTGTGAGTGCAGCTATAGGACTGGGACACCCCTCCACAGGAGGCTCAGAAAAATAATTGGGAGGAGAGTTTCCTCTACTCCTTTGTTTTGCAGGGTCCCTTCCTCCCATTCCTCTGAACAGAGAGAACTTCTGTTGACCATGCCTGCTACACAGTTCCATAATTTCTCTGCCCAGACTCTATGTTGGAAAACATGGGTGGAAAAAGAAAAACACCAGAAAACTCACTTTCTAAGTAGTCCTTTTTTTAAATGAGCTATAAGTGATATATAACATTATATTAGTTTCAGGTGTACAATATAATGATTTGGTATTTGTATTACTCTCTCTTAAGTCTTGATTTCTCTTCCTCAGCTACCCACTATTCTTTACTTTTCAGATACCAGAGATGGTTGCTTTGTATGTTTCGCCTGTGATTTTTGGTTATAATCAAAGGGGAGATAAGGTGGAAGAATCTTCTGCCATCTTAACTGGAGCAGGTAGCTTAGAATCTCACTTTTTTCTTCTAATTTTAGCCTCTATATTTAGGAGGACAAAAGCCAATGCCTGGACACAGTTTTTTGCTGGAATGAAATGAGTGCCTTCTCCTTCCATGTTTCTTACCTGTGCTCTTTTGACTTTGCCCTACAAGGGATTTCTCTTAGGAACAATATAGTCTCTGACATTTGGGGAATGGGGATGCAAGATGAGTAAACTGAAGGTATTTTGCAATGTCTACATGTTTGGAAACTCAGATGTTTTTCACCCCAAGAGTATACACTGGAGAAGGTGTGGAATGGATCGGAGGCATGTCTTTCTTTCATCCATAAAGAAAGAGACCTCATGAAATAGGGGGTGGGGAAGGGAAAACTGATGACTCTACCCTTGGACATGTCTTTAAGTAGGGTAATTATGGAAAAGAGGGAATTTAAGGAGGAGGACATTGATTCCTTTAAAACTATCTCTGCCTGTGTGTACCCTTGGAAAGTCTTTGCTTCTGCCTCGGGAAGCATATTCTAATCCTAGAAGATGGTTATTATAGAATCTAGCCGATCTGGTTATTATCTGTTTCTACTCCTTTAGTAATAATCTAAAGTTGAAAATAGGTACATATAGTATAAAAAGGAATCACAAGTGAAAGAAACTCATATGCACACATACAAGTGATTCTTTAATATCTGGGATAAATATTAAGAACAGAAAAGTGCTGAGTAATTGTGAAGATGGAGTAGCTACATGTTAGAGGCTGGTGGGGCTAGTCTGTGCAAATGGTACGTTGGTTAGAAATTTGTGGAAGGGAAGATCAATTACTTTTCAGTTAAGCTTCCTCTCTGGTAAATATGGTTAAGGCAATTACAGAATTGAAAAAGAAAAACAAATAGAAGAAATAGTAACTGAGGGGTGCCTGGGTGGCTCAGTTGTTAAGCGTCTGCCTTCGGCTCAGGTCATGGTCCCAGGTTCCTGGGATGGAGCCCCATGACTGGCTTCC